>JAHCHA010011027.1:0-11168 GCA_027742795.1 Vigna hirtella | reverse complement strand
ATTTAATCACCTAACAAGAAATTATGACTTCTTGAACTGTACAGAAAAAGTTATAGTCTTTACTTTAATCCAAGCTATACTATAGAGTGGGTATCTAAAGTATATAAGAGCTTTCGAGGTGGCTTTTTTCTAGACCGAAAAAAAAAAGCCTACTTTTATTTCCTCTATATCAATGGTTTGCATGCGAAGGTTTGATTACAAACACAAGTTCTATGTCTGAACAGCATTCCATGCTTGAACAACAGTTCATGGACTAATTGTGTTATGCACTAAATTGTACTTGAAGTTGAAGTTCAAACAAGTCAAATACTTCAAGTTTAAATTAATCAAATATTTCAAAATCTCATCATATAATGGACAATTTTCATTATATAAGTCTTTAAATATACAAAGTAATAATAAAAACTATTCCCCCATGTGTTTTGTTTTTTTCTAATTAAACAGTAATATTTTATTGAGGTTCTTCTTTAGGAATGAGGTTGAAATATTGATAGAAAAAGTGGAGGAGAATGACAGGTTCTTCTTCTTTAGCAGAAGGACAGGAACATGTGTCATTAGCAGTGGCAGTGGACGAGGTTGGTAAATCACAAACTTAGCTCTCCACCAAGGAATGGATGAATAAATGAAGACTAGTTTGTTTAATTTAGAACCTGTTTTTCATGTTTATTGTGCATCTGTGTAATACTATGAAAATTTGAAGATATTGGGGTAGATATTAGTGTGGGAACAGTGCATGTTTAAAGGAGTGAGGAGTTGAACTTTTAGTATTATAGTGACTACTTTCGAACTAAAAAAGATTGAAGTAGATGGTTTCTCCTCTCATCTGCAATAAAATTTGAAGTGAATAGTAAAAAAAAGGGTGGAAATGGTAGTGGCAAAGGAAGTGATAAGAAACACAAGATATGGAATCATATATCTCCCTATTATTGATTCAAAAATGAGGGACAGTGAATGCGTGTACTGGACACCCATAAGTAATAAGAAACACAAGAAAATGATGGATGCTAAAGGCATCTTCTTCACTGCTGAAAGGATCAGCTACCTTGGTCACAAGACAAACCCCAAAATGAAATCAGAATGCTATAATATTACCAAGGCCATGCATATTCCAGTCCCCACCAATACTGTTAAAAACATTACACTGTCCATAATATTATCCTCGATTACTTAATAATAAACTAATGGTTGAGATCTTGCATGACCACTAAAAAAAAACTTATCTTCATCAGTTGTTTATAAATGCTCTTGAAGTTAATCAGAGTTGTTTAGCAAAAAAGAGTGACTCAACAAATGATATGATAGAGTTCATATGATCATTGTCACTTCAAAAAAAGTATATTTTGAGTGAAACAATTAGTTAAAAAATGTTTGAACTATTACTATTTCAAGTTAATTTTAGGATTTACAAAATTAATTATAAAATTCATTGTAATAACATTTAGCATAAGATTGATTTTTTTGTTTAATATTTGAATGCATTTGATAGTTTTCAAACTAATTTCGCTCTCTAAATAATATTAGGAGGGAAATCAATGGATTTGTGGATAAAAGCAACTTATTCAATCATCAGATCAAACTTGTATTTCAGATTTAGCCATTTGTTCAAGAGGATTTCTTTTTTCCTATTTAGCTATTGATCTGATCTCTGTTCTTATTTACTTAGCAGTCTTTAGAAATTTATTTTTAAATGTTTTAATGGTTTAATAACAGTTTAACCATTTTGACAGTTTTAAACAAAAAAAAATGGCAAAAATAAAAGGTGACCAAAGATGAAAGGAAAACAGCTACATTAATAAATACATCACCATATGCTATACGCTTGTGCAAAACAACCATTGATTAATCTTAAAGAGAAGTAGAAACCAGTATATGGACAAAGCAATTGAACATCAAAACTCTGAAACTCAAGCAGAGCAATGTACTATATTTAAAGAAGCATGTAAGTGTATGTATGTTACATGAAAATTCAAAACCATCAATACCTGCCCCTATACTCATTGTATTCATCTTATTCAGAATCAAATCACGTTACCGGATAATTAAAACCAAAGGTTTCTGAAAATGTGAGTAATATTTTTGCAATTTTTTTATATTATCATATTATCGTTTCTGTGTATATTCTTTTCCCCGAATAATTTATCATCTAAAACTAAAACTTGTTTATTTTATTCCCATTTTAAAAATATTTTTATGAAATGAAATTGATAGTGTAAATGAGAATTCGTTATCACCAAAGATTATATAGCATGAGCTATAAGGATCTATTACAGTTAACAAGCAAGGAATAACTATACAAAACAAAAAAGAGAAGTTAACTCATGACATCAAATGATAAGTGGTGGACAATCTTCTCTGTGCTCTTTGACCTACCATAGATCCTTAGTGGTGGACCGATCGACCTCAAGCCCTATAGTCAAAGAAAGACTCTTTTAGTGCAATGAGATAGGTACTTTCAAAAAGTCAGTGGTAGGTTGTTCTCGTGAAGCAGTAAGGCGACAATCCAATCCTGAGCTTCGTCAATAGGCGTCCAATCCTGGGAAAAAAGTAGGGTAGAATCGCCGAGTCGTCTAGCCTAGTAAAAAGCAAGAGCCCCTGCCTCAACTCCACAATCACAATCATTTGTAAAGTAAAAAAGGGTGGTTTGCTCGTGCAATCTACGATAAATTCGTTCATTCACATGTTTTATTTTATCTGTTTGACTCAGAAGGAGGAGAATACGAAGCCGAAGATACAGAAAGAATCGTCTCCAGCGCACCGATGGGAGACGGGGCCCCCGCAAGGAAAAGTGCTGCTCTCATAACCGACTGTTTTGAATCTTTTTATGGATGTGATATATCTGATGTTCAATTCTGTCATAGGGGCTGCTGCACACTGATATAAATCAAATTTAATTACGTCATCCGAGTGAAAATCAGACGATTCCACAGTTTGACCTGTCTATTAATGTCACGTCCCGCCTGTGCAGACTGACCTTTCTTTCATGACACTCTCGGCCATAAGCTGTATTATGTGTTTTCGCTAGGACCGACTTCTTTCGGGGCTACTCTCCTCCCGCTAGAAATGGAATAATACATCGAGAGTCTAATCCCGTGGCCCCCTCCGGCCAAATCAGTTCATTTCGCTCTCAGCGACCGCTCTTCGTTTAGGACGGACCGCTCTTCCTCTTCGGGTCCTCCTTGACTTATCTTTCTCCGGTCGTCCCCTCCGATCATGATCTAATTACTCCCTGTGATATAGCTTATGTTCAATAGGATCGAGACTACTCTAACAAACAATTGAAAATGAGAGGCAAGCAGGAATTGAACCCACTAATGGGCCAACGCTTGGCGTTTACTCTAGCCCGTATTTATAGGATAGATAGACCTATTTATTCAGTTGTCTTTCCCCTTACCTTATCAGTAGATCGGTGGAGGCCTGACCCTTGGTTCGACCTTGATGCCATAGTTTGGAGGGGGCTGAGCAGTGGGTTGGAAAGAAAGAGTTGTAGAAAGAGAGGAATCGAGATAAAGTGCACTTTTCCTTGATGTCAGTCTATTCCAACAAAGCACACAATAAGTGAGATGAGCCTGCCAGCTCCGCCTTGGCCCTATGCCTTTTGGCCAGCTCGTCTGGACTTGGCTTTGACCGGTCTACCCCCCTCTTGCAAGGATTCGACGCCTCCACTTGATGCTTTACGCCCATGCTTCGTTCAGGCAGCGCTACTCGAATATGTCTTGCCAATCGCCAAAGCAGTGCTACTTCCAGGATTTTTTTCGGCCAAGCTCGGGAACCTTCCCTTTAGTGAAAGGCTCTATCCCGGGACGAAGAGAAAGAGGGGGGGAAGGCCAAGTACGAGATCACAGGGATCGGGCTGGAGCTTGACAAGAGCGATACAGGAAACCATACAATCGAAGGCTAGCAAGAAGAAGCAAAAAGATAGTCAAAGCTCAAGGGATTCATCACGAAGGCAAGTGCTCCAGCGGAAGCTATCAATTCAAAGGGAAGACCGGGTAGTGGTAGTTAACCGGGGGTGGGAGCAGCTCATCCGTCAGGATGGGATCCCTCTACTTCACGTTTTTGGCTTATCTTTTTCTTGCTCAGACGCTTCGCATTGTCCGTCTGGTTGATGAAATAGGGGTTCCCGGTGAAGAAGAGGAGAAAGAAGACCTCAATCGTCAAGATCATATATCCTTTCCACCCTGTCACGAACTATGATGGAACTGCCCGGCTAGCCATCTCATATGCTTAACACATAATGTTCGGTTGCTTTCATAGAGCACATGACTATCTTCCAATCTAGTCTCGGTGGATGCTTTGCTACACACCCCTTTACTGGGACTGTCTTTGTTAAAGCCCGATGATTGTATAATGGATACAGCTCTTTGAGAAGAAGGCTTTCCCTCTTTCCTGTCCGGCCAAGTTTGAACTTCGATCACTGGAAACTCGTGCTTTCAGGCTTGCGTGCTTGTTCGAAACTCTTGATCTTCTCTCTAATCCCCATGCCATGATAGGAAAAATGGACCTAAATAGTAAGAAAACCCTGGAACAACGGAAAGGCTTCTCCCAAGGGATATGGTCCCATAGCGTCTATCAGAGTATGTTGATTGCCTTTTTATCTTTCTCCTCCTTCCCCTTCCATTCTATATCAGCTAGCTGGAAAAAGGGCTGTCCCGATGTGACTTGTCATCCTTGATAGAGGTCTTCTAACTCTTATGGCTACTCCATGCGGCTAGCGCCTTCCCATCCGAGTGACATAAGCCTTCCCCTATACTTTTATTCCGCTTGAAAAAAAAGCATTTCTTATCCATCGCTCGTAGGGGTACTACTTCTCTCCTACTATCAAACCATATCGAAAAAGGAAGTCTTTCAAGCACTGATATGGCTCATGCTCCATAGCCTACTGAATTAACCATGCTCTCGTTCGTGCCCCATGTCTTCCATAAGTAAGTAAATGGCTCATAAGACAAGCAAGAATTCAAGCATCATTTCCAGGCACGTGTCAAATAATAAGGGATGGTTGGGATCGGTCTTTGTGCCTATGGGAATAAAGAACCTGGCCTTCGGGCAATTCATATCTTTCTTTGATTTAGTACTACTTTAGTTTTGAATTGGGTCACGAATGGTATTCGTCTACTTCCTCCACTACATCCCCTTCGTCCACTTCGTCCACTTCGTCCACTTCGTCCACTTCGTCCAGTTCCTCCACTTCCTCCAATTCCTCCACTTCCTCCACTTCCTCCACTTCCTCTACTTCGTCCACTTCGTCAACTTCCTCCACTTCCTCCACCTCCTCCAGTTCCTCCACTTCCTCCACTTTGTCAACTTCGTGCACTGGTCCACTTGGTCCCACTTCTTCTTCTCCTTCGTCAACTTCGTCCACTACCTCGACTTCTTCCACTTCGTCCACTTCGTCAACTTCATCCACTGCGTCCACTTCGCCTACTTCCTCCAATTCCTCCACTTCCTCCACCTCGTCCACTTGGTCAACGTTGTGCACTTGGTCCACTTGGTCCCACTTCTTCTTCTTCTTCTTCTTCTCCTTCGTCAACTTCGTCCACTTTCTTCACATTTCGTCAACTTCGTCCACTGCGTCCACTTCATTCACTTCGTCCACTTCGCCTATTATCTCCAGTTCCTTCAATTCCTCCAGTTCCTCTACTTCCTCCATTTCCTCTACTTCGTCCACTTCATCCACTTCGTCCACTTCGTCCAATTCCTCCTCTTCCTCCACTTCCTCCACTTTGTCAACTTCGTCCACTTCGTCCACTTCGTCCACTTCGTCAACTTCGTTCACTTCCTCCAATTCCTCCACTTCCTCCACTGCCTCCACTTCCTCCACTGCCTCCACTTCCTCCACTTCCTCCACTACGCCAACTTCGTCAACTTCCTCCACTTCCTTCACTTCCTCCACTTCGTCCAATTCGTCAACTTCGTCCACTTCCTCCAGTTCCTCCACTTCCTCCACTTCCTCCACTTCCTCGACCTCCTCCACTTCCTCTACTTCCTCCACTACCTCCACATCCTCCACTTCGTCCACTTCGTCCTCCTCGTCCACTTCATCCACTGCGTCAACTTCGTCCACTTCCTCAACTTTTTCCACTTCGTCAACTTAGTCCACTTCGTCAACTTTGTCCACTTCGTCCACTTGATCAACTTCGTGCACTTCATCCACTTGGTCCCACTTCATCTTCTTCTCCTTCTTCTCCTTCGTCCACATCCTCCGCATCCTTCACTTCCTCGACTTCTTCCAGTTCGTCCACTTCATCAACTTTGTCCACTTTGTCAAGTTCCTCCACTGCGTCCACTTTCTTCACTTCGTCTACTTCGCCTACTTCCTCTAGTTCCTCCCTTTCCTCTAGTTTCCTCCACTTCCTCCACTTCCTCCACCTCCTTCACTTCCTCCACTTCGTCAACTTCGTCCAATTCGTCCACTTCGTCCAGTTCCTCAACTTCCTCCACTTCCTCCACTTCGTGAACTTCGTCCACTTCCTTCACTTCCTCCCCTTCGTCCACTTCGTCAACTTCGTGCACTTCCTCCAATTCGTCCACTTCGTTCACTTCGTCAAATTTGTCCACTTCCTCCACTTCCTCCACTACCTCCACTGCCTCCAATTCCTCCACTTCCTCCACTTCGTCCACTGCGTCCACTTCGTCAACTTCGTCCACTTCCTCCACTTCGTCCACTTCCTCCACTTAATCAACTTAGTCTACTTCGTCAACTTAGTCCACTTCGTCCACTTGGTCAACTTCATGCACTTAGTCCACTTCCTCCACTTCGTCCATATCCTCCACATCCTCCACTTCCTCCACTTTGTCCACCTCATCCACTTCGTCCAGTTCCTCCACTTCCTCCACTTTGTCAACTTCGTCCACTTCCTCCACTTCCTCCACTTCGTGCACTTTGTCCACTTCCTCCAGTTTGTCCACTTCGTCAACTTCGTCCACTTCCTCCAATTCCTCCAGTTCCTCCACTTCCTCCAATTCCTCCAGTTCCTCCACTTCCTCCATTTCCTCCCCTTCCTCCATTGCCTCCACTTCGTCCACTTCGTCCACTTCGTCCACCTCGTCCACCTCGTCCACCTCGTCCACCTCGTCGAGTTCGTCGAGTTCGTCCACTTCGTCTACTTCGTCCACTTCGTCCACTTCCTCCACTTCCTCCACTTCGTCAACTTCGTCCACTTCCTCCATTGCCTCCACTTCCTCCACTTCGTCCACGTCGTCCACTTCGTCCACTTCGTCCACTTACTCCACTTCATCAACTTAGTCCACTTCGTCCACTTCTTCCCCTTCGTCCACTTGATCAACTTCGTCCACTTGGTCCACTTTGTCCCACTTCTTCTTCTTCTTCTTCTTTTCCTTCGTCCACTTCCTCCACTTCCTCGACTTCTTCCACTTCGTCCACTTCGTTCACTTCATCCACTTCGTCCACTTCGTCCACTTCGTCAACTTCGTCCACTTCATTCACTTGGTCCACTTCGCCTACTTCCTCCACTTCCACCAGTTCCTCCACTCTGTCCACTTCCTCCAGTTCCTTCACTTCCTCCACATCCTCCACTTCCTCCACTTCCTCCACCTCGTCCACCTCGTCCACTTCGTCCATTTCGTCCAGTTCCTCCACTTCCTCCACTTCCTCCACTTTCTGAACTTCGTCTGCTTCGTGCACTTCGTCAACTTTGTCCACTTCCTCCACTTCCTCCACTTCCTCCATTTCCTCCACTTCCTCCACTACCTCTACTTCCTCCACTTCCTCCACTTCATACACTCCGTCCACTTCGTCCACTTCGTACACTTCGTCCACTTCTTTCACTTCCTCCACTTCCTCCACTTCCTCCACTTAGTCCACTTCGTCAACTTAGTCTAGTTCGTCAACTTTGTCTACTTCGTCCACTCCGTCCCCTTCGTCCACTTGATCAACTTCGTCCACTTGGTCCCACTTCTTCTTCTTCTTCTTCTTCTGCTTCTCCTTCGTCCACTTCTTCTTCTTGTTGTTCTACTCCTTCGTCCACTTCCTCCACATCCTCCACTTCCTCGACTTCTTCCACTTCGTCCAGTTCGTTCACTTTGTCCACTTCGTCCACTTCGTTAACTTTGTCAACTTCGTCCACTTCATTCACTTCGTCCAGTTCGGCTACTTCCTCCAGCTCCTCCACTTCCTCCAGTTCCTCCACTTCGTCAACTTCCTCCTCTTCCTCCACTTCCTCCACTTCGTCCACCTCGGTCACTTCATCAACTTCATCCACTTGGTCCAGTTCCTCCACTTGCTCTACTTCCTCCACTTCATCAACTTCGTCCACTTCCTCCACTTCGTCCACTTTGTCCACTTCCTCCATTTCCTCCACTGCCTCCATTTCGTCCATGATAACAGTTGTAAAACTGTTATTTTCATGCTTAAAATTGATACTAAAAGTAATCTTTAACACTTAGAAACTAGCTTAGAATCATGCTTTTGTTCGTATTTTTAGAAATCAGAGAATTGGATAGGTTTATGCTTGATTTCAGTGTTTTATGCAGGTTTTAAGGTGAATTTGATGAAAGAAGTGAAGAAGGATAGAGATGGAATCAAAAAAGAACTCAAAAACTGCAAAAGAAGAGAAGCCGCAAGTACAGCTCAGCGTGAGTTTACCGCTGAGCGGCACTCAAGAACACCCGTTGGTTCCGCTGAGGGGTGAAAGTGCAGCTGAGGGGAGAATTGACTACGCACTGGTACCGCTGAGCGGCAGTTTACAGCTGAGCGGTAGTATTTTGGGCTTAGGCTCATTTTTCTGTAATATTGCGAATAGTATATAAGCTTTAGGACTTTCTAGGGTTTGTATCTTTGGCTGGAGATGAAGCAAACACACACCTTTCCAACCCTTGGAGGAAGATCTAGTATATAAGCTTTAGGACTTTCTAGGGTTTGTATCTTTGGCTGGAGATGAAGCAAACACACACCTTTCCAACCCTTGGAGGAAGATCTTGGATGCTAAGGCTACCTACTCATCTTTCTAGGGTTCTATCTTTCACTATTTCATTATTGTTCATCTAGTTTCACCATGAATATGGTGAACTAAACTCTTCTTGTTGTTGGGGAATCAATGTAATCTTGTGAAACTCTCCTGTATGGAATTTTGTGTTTAAACATCATATCTTTGATACATGCTTTCTTTCATCATTAGTTAGGGATTTTCCTCTTTGCTCAAAGCATGCATTGTTTAACTCATTCGATGTCATGATTATTGATTTTAGTGATATGGACACATACGGTAAAATCTAGATCCGGGGAAATTCTCCCAAAAGTAATATCGCCTAGACATAGGGATATGAGGGTTGGTTGCCTTTAAGCTTCTGTGCTTCAGAATTAATTATTAGGGATGCTAGGAATTGTATGAACTCGTAATTAAGGATAGGCTTTCTTTGCCGAGACACCGGGTTTAAGGAAATTTAGAGAGCGGCATTAACGTTTATTACTTGATACGATTCGGTCACACTTGCCGAAGGTTAAACAAGTTTTTGGCGCCGTCTTTCGGTGTTCATAAATTTGTCATCAGTCCACTTCGTCCACTTTGTCCTCTTCATCCAATTCGTCTACGTCGTCCACATCCTCCCATTGCTCCACTGGCTCCACTTCCTCCACTTCGTCCACGTAGTCCACTTTGTCAACTTAGTCCACTTCGTCTACTTCCTCCAGTTCCTCCAGTTCCTCCACTTCCTCCACTTCGTCAACTTCGTCCACTTCCTCTACTTCCTCCACTTCGTCAATTTCATCCACTTCCTCCAATTCCTCCATGATGACAAATTTATGAACACCGAAAAACGGCGCCACAAATTTGTTTAACCTCCGCAAGTGTGACCGAATCGTATCAAGTAATAAACTTGGTAAGAACAAGTATCGTTTTCCCAAAGGACACACGGCCTAGTTAGTTATATGATTTGTTGATTATTTAAGACTTGTGAACAAATTCTTGTGGTTTCAAATGTAAAAGACAATAATTAAACATGTATGCATGAGTTTGATCAATGGAAAAGAGGAACACAAACACGGAACGAATTATAAGAATGAGTATGTTGTTGGGGAAATCAATTTCATCTTATCCACTCTCATATATTTTAGGAATTCATCATTCTTTTCATCAACGTTAATGTCGCTCTCTAAATTACCTTAAACCCGATGTCTCGGCGAAGAAAGTCTATCCTTAATTATGAGTTCATACAATTCCTAGCATCCCTAATAATTAATTCTGAAGCACAGAAGCTTAAAGGCAACCAACCTCATATCCCTATGTCTAGAAAGAGAAGAGGAGAGTCGTCACCATCTCCAATTCTACCCCCAAGGGGTGAAAAGTGTGTTTTGCGTCTTCTCCAGCGAAAGATACAAACCCTAGGAAGTCTTAAAGCCTATACACTATTCGAAATATTACAAAAAAGTGGGCCTAAGCCCAAAATACCACCGCTCAGCGGTATCAGCGCATAGTCAAATATCCCCTCAGCTGCACTTTCACCCCTCAGCGGAGCCAACGGGTGTTCTTGAGTGCCGCTCAACGGTAAACTGGCGCTGAGCGGTACTTGCAGCTTCTCTTCTTTTGCACTTTTTGAGTTCTTTTCTGATTCCATCTCTATCCTTCTTCACTTCTTTCATCAAATTCAACTTAAAACCTGCATAAAACACTGAAATCAAGCATAAACCTGTCCAACTCTCTTATTTCTAAAAATATGAACAAAAGCATGATTCTAAGCTAGTTTCTAAGTGTTAAAGGTTGCTTTTAGTATCAATTTTAAGCATGAAAATAACAGTTTTTCAACTGTTATCACTCCACTTCCTCCATTTCCTCCACGTCCTCCACTACCTCCACTTTCTCCACTTCATCCACTTCCTCCACTTCCTCCACTTTGTCAACTTCGTCATTTTCGTCCACTTCCTCCACTTCCTCCGCTTCCTCCGCTTCCTCTGCTTCCTCCAGTTCTTCTATTTCCCCCATTTCGTCCATTTCATCCACTTCGTCTACTTCCCCCACTTCGTCATCTTCGTCCACTTCCTCCACTTCCTCCACTTCCTTCACTTCCTCCACTTCGTCAACTTCGTCCACTTCGCCAACTTCGTCCACTTCGTCAACTTGGACAACTTCGTCCACTTCGTCAACTTGGTTAACTTCGTCCACTTGGTCCACCTCTTCCACTTCTTCTTCTTCTTCTTCTTCTCCTTCGTCCACTTC
>JAHCHA010011023.1:1692-13230 GCA_027742795.1 Vigna hirtella | reverse complement strand
TACGGGGAAGTCTAGATCCGGGGAATTTCTCCCAATAGTATATTGGTTGTCGTTAAGCTCCTGCACTAAAATAACTAATTATTAGGAATGCTAGGAATTGTATGAACTCGTAATTAGGGATAGGCCTTCTTGCAAGGTAATTTAGAGAGTGGCATTAACAATGATGAAAAGAATGTTCAATTCCTAAAATATATGAGAGTGGATAAGATGAAATTGATAACCCCAACAACATACTCATCCATATAATTCATCCCGTGTTTGTGTTCCTTTTTGCCATTGATCAAACTCATGCATACATATTTACTTATTGTCTTTTGGATTTGAAACCACAAGAATTTGTTCACAAGTCTTAAATAATCAACGAATCACATAACTAAACTAGGCCGTGAGTCCTTTGGGAGAACGATACTTGGTCTTACCGAGTTATTACTTGAAACGATTCGGTCATACTTGCCGATTGTTCAACAAGTTTGTGGCGCCGTATTTCGGTGTTCATAAATTTGTCATCACCCAACAACAATACAAGGTTTAGTTCACCATATTCATGGTGAAACTAGATGAACAATAATAAAAGAATGAAAGATAGTACCCTAGAAAGAGGAGGAGGTAGCCTGAGCATCCAAGATCTTCCTTCAAGGGGTGGAAAAGTGAGTGTTTGCTTCGTCTCAGCCAAAGATACAAACCCTAGGACGTCCTAAAGCTTATATACTATTCCAAAAATACAGAAAATTAGGCCCAAGCCCAAAATCAGCGGTAAGTGCGTGAGTTGTTTTTCTCCCCTCAGCGGCCTTTCAACCCCTCAACGGAGCCAACGTGGGTTTCTGACTGCCGCTCAGCGGTAAACTGCCGCTGAGCGGTACTTGCGGCTTCTCCTTTTGCACTTTTTGATGTCTTTTCTGATTCCATCTCTATCCTTCTTCACTTCTTTCACCAAATTCACCTTAAAACCTGCATAAAAACACTGAAATCAAGCATAAACCTGTCCAGCTCTCTTGTTTCTAAAAATATAACCAAAAGCATGATTTCAAGCTAGTTTCTAAGTGTTAAAGGTTGCTTTTAGTATCAATTTTAAGCATGAAAATAACAGTTTTTCAACTGTTATCAGTCAACTTCGGCCATTTCGTCCACTTCTGCCACTTTTTCCACCTCTTGCAGTTTGTCCAGTTCATCCACTTCGTCCACTTCGTCAACTTCGTCAACTTCATCCACTTCGTCCACTTCATGCACTTCGTCCACTTGGTCAACTTTGTGCAGTTCGTCCACTTCGTCCACTGCGTCCACTGCGTCCACTACGTCCACCTCGTCCACGTCGTCCACTTCGTCCGCTTCGTCCGCTCCGTGTACTTCGTCCACTTCCTCCACTTCGTCCAGTTCGTCAACTTCGTCAACATCGTCCACTTCGTCCACTTCGTCAACTTCGTCCACTTCGTCAACTACGTCAAGTTTGTAAACTTCGTCGACTTCATCCACTTCTACCACTTTGTCCATTTCGTCCACTTTGCCCACTTCGACCACTTCGTTCACTTCGTTCAAGTCGTCCACTTCGTCCTCTTCGTCCACTTCGTCCACTTTGTTAACTTCGGCCATTTCGTCCACTTCTGCCACTTCGTCCACCTCGTGCACTTCGTCCAGTTCATCCACTTCGTCCACTTCGTCAACTTCCTCCACTTCGTCCACTTCGCCCAATGCGTCGACTTCGTCTACTTCGTCCACTCTGTCCACTTCATCCACTTCGGCCACTTTGTCCACTTCATCCACTTCGTCCACTTTGTCCACTTCGTCAACTTCGTCCACTTCGTCCACTTCGTCAACTTCGTCCACTTCGTCCACTTCGCCCACTTTGTACGCTTCGTCCCCTTCGTATATTTTTTCCACTTCCTCCTCTTCATCCACTTTATGCACTTGGTCAACTTCGGCCATTTCGTCCACTTCGTCCACTTGGTCAACTTCCGCCACTTCGTCCACTTCATGCACTTCGTCCACTTGGTCAACTTTGTGCACTTCGTCCACTTCGTCCACTACGTCCACTTCGTCCACGTCGTCCACTTCGTCCGCTTCGTCCACTCCCTCCACTTCGACCACTTTGTAAACTTCGTCCACTTCCTCCACTTCGTCCAGTTCGTTAACTTCGTCAACATCGTCCACTTCGTCCACTTCGTCCACTTCGTCAACTTCGTCCACTTCGTCAACTATGTCAAGTTTGTGCACTTCGTCCACTTCTGCCACTTTGTCCATTTCGTCAACTTCGTTCACTTCGTCCACTTCGTCCTCTTCGTCCACTTGGTTAACTTCGACCATTTCGTCCACTTCTGCCACTTCGTCCACCTCGTGCACTTCGTCCAGTTCATCCACTTCATGCACTTCGTCCACTTCGTCAACTTGCTCCACTTCGTCCACTTCGTCAACTTCCTCCACTTCGTCCACTTCGTCCAATTCGTCCACTCCGTCCACTTCGTCCACTCCGTCCACTCCGTCCACTCTGTCCACTTCCTCCACTTCGTCCACTTCGTCCACTTCGTCAACTTCCTCCACTTCGTCCACGTCGTCCACTTCGTCCACCACGTGAACTTCGTCCACTTTGTATATTTGGTCCACTTCTTCCACTTCTTCCACTTCGTCCACTTCGATCGCTACGTAAACTTTGTCCACTTCGTCGACTTCGTGCAGTTCGTCCACATCGTCCACTTCGTCAAGTTCAGCCATTTCGTCTACTTCGTCCACTTCGTCCACTACGTCCACTTCGTACACTTCGTCCACTTCGTCCACTTCGTATATTTTTTCCACTTCTTCCACTTCTTCCACTTCGTCCACTTCGCCCACTTCGTCCACTTCGTCCACTTCGTCCACTTCGTCCGCTTCGTCCAGTCCGTCCCCTTCATCCACTTCGTCCACTTCGTCCTCTTCGTCCACTTCGTCCACTAGGTCAACTTCCGCCATTTCTTCCACTTCTGCCACTTCATCCACTTCTGCCACTTCTTCCACTTCTGCCACTTCGTCCACTTCGGCCATTTCGTCCACCTCGTACACTTCGTCCATTTCATCCACTTCGTCCACTGCGTTCACTTCGTCATCATCGTCGACGTCGTCAACTTCGTCCACTTCGTCAATTTCGTCCACTTCGTCCACTACGTAAACTTTGTCCACTTCGTCGACTTCGTGCAGTTCGTCCAGTTCGTCCACATCTTCCACTTCTTCCACTTCGTCCAGTTCGTCCACTTCGTCCTCTTCGTCCACTTCGTCAAGTTCGGCCATTTCGTCCACTTCTTCCAATTCTGCCACTTCGTCCACCTCGTGCACTTCATCCACTTCGTCCACTCCGTCCTCTCCGTCCACTTCGTCCACTTCGTAAACTTCGTCCACTTCGTGAACTTCCTCAACATCGTCCACTTCTTCAATTTCGTCCACTTCGTCCAGTTCGCCCACTTCGTAAACTTTGTCCATTTCGTCCACTTCATACACTTCGTCCAATTCGTGCACCTCGTCCTCTTCGTCCACTTCTTCCACTTCGTCTAATGCGTTCACTTCGTCCACTACGTCCACTGCGTCCACTTCGTAAACTTCGTCCACTTCGTAAACTTCGTCCACTTCATCCACTTCGTCCACTTCATCCACTTCGTCCACTTCGTCCACTTCGTCCACTTCATCCACTTCGTCCATTTCGTCCACTTCGTCCAATGGGTCCACTTCGTCCAATGGGTCGACTTCGTCCACTTCGTAAACTCCGTCCACTTCTTCCACTTCGTCCACTTTGTCCACTTCATCCACTTCGTCTACTTCGTCCACTTCGTCCACTTCGTCAACTTCGTCCACTTCGCCCACTTTGTATGCTTCGTCCACTTCGTACATTTTTTCCCTTCTTCCACTTCGTCTACTTCGTCCACTTTATGCACTTGGTCAACTTCGGCAATTTCGTCCACTTCGTCCACTTCTGCCACTTCGTCCACCTCTTGCAGTTTGTCCACTTCGTCCACCTCTTGCAGTTTGTCCACTTCGTCCACTTCGTCACCTTCGTCAACTTCGTCAACTTCCTCCACTTCGTCCACTTCATGCACTTCGTCCACTTGGTCAACTTTGTGCACTTCGTCCACTGCGTCCACTGCGTCCACTACGTCCACCTCGTCCAAGTCGTCCACTTCGTCCGCTTCGTCCACTCCGTCCACTCCGTCCACTTCGTCCACTTCGTAAACTTCGTCATCTTCGTCCATTTCGTCAACTTCGTCAACATCGTCCACTTCGTCAACTACGTCAAGTTTGTAAACTTCGTCGACTTCGTCCACTTCTGCCACTTCGTCCGTTTCGTCCACTTCGTCCACTTCGTTCACTTCGTCCACTTCGTCCACTTCGTCATCTTTGTCCACTTCGTCCACTTGGTTAACTTCGGCCATTTCGTCCACTTCTGCCACTTCGTCCACCTCGTGCACTTCGTCCAGTTCATCCACTTCGTCCACTTCGTCAACTTCCTCCACTTCGTCCACTTCGTCCACTTCGTCCAATGCGTCGACTTCGTCCACTTCGTCCACTCTGTCCACTTCGTCCACTTCGTAAACTTCGTCCACTTCATCCACTTCGGCCACTTTGTCCACTTCATCCACTTCGTCCACTTCGCCCACTTTGTACGCTTCGTCCACTTCGTACATTTTTTCCACTTCTTCCACTTCGTCCACTTTATGCACTTGGTCAACTTCGGCCATTTCGTCCACTTCGTCCACTTCTGCCACTTCGTCCACCTCTTGCAGTTTGTCTAGTTCGTCCACTTCGTCCACTTCCTCAACTTCGTCAACTTCCTCCACTTCGTCCACTTCATGCACTTCGTCCACTTGGTCAACTTCGTCCATTGCGTCCACTACGTCCACTTCGTCCACGTCGTCCACTTCGTCCACTCCGTCCATTTCGTAAACTTCGTCCACTTCCTCCAGTTCGTCAACTTCGTCAACATCGTCCACTTCGTCCACTTCGTCAACTTCGTCCACTTTGTCAACTACGTCAACTTTATGCACTTCGTCCACTTCTGCCACTTCGTCCATTTCGTCCACTTCGTCCACTTCGTTCACTTCGTCCACTTCGTCCACTTCGTCCTCTTCCTCCACTTCGTCAACTTGGTTAACTTCGGCCATTTCGTCCACTTTTGCCACTTCGTCCACCTCGTGCACTTCGTCCAGTTCATCCACTTCGTCCAGTTCGTCCAGTTCGTCCACTTCGTCAACTTCCTCCACTTCGTCCACTTCGTCAACTTCATCCACTTCGTCCACTCCGTCCACTTCGCCCACTCCGTCCACTCTGTCAACTTCCTCCACTCTGTGCACTTCTCAACTTCCTCCACTTCGTCCACGTCGTCCATTTCGTCCACCACGTGAACTTCGTCCACTTCGTCCACTTCTTCCACTTCTTCCACTTCGTCCACTTCGACAGCTACGTAAACTTTGTCCACTTCGTCGACTTCGTGCAGTTCGTCCACATCGTCCACTTCGTCAAGTTCGGCCATTTCGTCTACTTCGTCCACTTCTACTACTTCGTCCACCTCGTGCAGTTCGTCCACTTCGTCCACTGCGTCCACTCTGTCCACTTCGTAAACTTCGTCCACTTCGTCAACTTCGTCAACATCGTCCACTTTGTCAACTTTGTCCACTACATCAACGTTGTCCACTACGTCCACTTCGTCCATTTCGTCCAATTCATGCACTTCGTCCACTTCCTGCACTTCGTCCACTTCGTCGACTTCGTCCACTTAGTCCACTTCGTCCACTTCGTCAACTTCGACCATTTCGTCCACTTCGTCCACTTCTGCCACTTCGTCCACCTCGTGCAATACGTCCACTTCGTCATGTTCGTCCAGTTCGTCCACTTCATCCACTTCGTAAACTTCGTCAACTTCGTCCACTTCGTAAACTTCGTCAACTTCGTCAACTTCCTCCACTTCGTCCACTTCATCCACTTAGTCCACTTCGTCCTCTTCATCCTCTTCGTCCTCTTCATCCACTTCGTCCACTTCGTCAACCTCGGCCATTTCTTCCAGTTCGTCCACTTCCGCCACTTCGTCCACCTCGTGCACTTCGCCTGGTTCGTCCGGTTCGTTGATGACAAATTTATGAACACCGAAAACGGCGCCACAAACTTGTTTGACCCTCGGCAAGTTTGACCGAATCGTATCAAGTAATAAACTCGGTAAGACCAAGTATCGTTCTCCCAAAGGACTCACGGCCTAGTTAGTTATTTGATTCATTGATTATTTAAGACTTGTGAATGATTGATTGTAGGTTTTTAATGCAAAAGACAGTAATTAAACATATATGCATGAATGTGATCAATGGCAAAAAGAGTAAAACAAACACGGGATGAATTATATGGATGAGTATGTTGTTGGGGTTATCAATTTCATCTTATCCACTCTCATATACTTTAACAATACAAGGTTTAGTTCACCATATTCATGGTGAATCTAGATGAACAATGATGAAAGAATGAAAGATAAAACCCTAGAAAGGTAGAGAGGTAGCCTGAGCATCCAAGATCTTCCTTCAAAGGGGTGGAAAAGAGAGTGTTTGCTTCGTCCCAGCCAAAGATACAAACCCTAGGAAACCCTAAAGCTTATATACTTTTCGTAAAATTACAGAAAATTAAGCCCAAGCCCAAAATAATACCGCTCAGCGATAAACTATCGCTCAGCGGTAAGTGCGCAAGTTCGTTTCTTCCCCTCAGCGGCCTTTTCACCCCTTAGCGGAGCCAACGTGGGTTTCTGAGTGCCGCTCAGCGGTAAACTGCCGCTGAGCGGTGGTTGCGGCTTCTCCTTTTGCACTTTTTAATGTCTTTTCTGATTCCATTCCTATCCTTCTTCGCTTCTTTCACCAAATTCACCTTAAAACCTGCATAAAACACTGAAATCAAGCATAAACCTGTCCAGCTCTCTTATTTCTAAAAATATAACCAAAAGCATGATTTCAAGCTAGTTTCTAAGTGTTAAAGGTTGCTTTTAGTATCAAATTTAAGCATGAAAATAAAAGTTTTTCAACTGTTATCATTCGTCCAGTTCGTCTAGTTCGTGCAGTTCGTCAACTTCCTCCACTTCGTCCACCTTGTCCACTTCGTGAACTTCGTGCACTTCGTCCTCTGCGTCCACTGCGCTCAATCCGTCCAGCTCGTCCACTTCGTCCTCTTCGTAAACTTCGTCCACATCGTCCACTCCGTCCTCTTCGTCCACTTCGTCAACTTCGTAAACTATGTCCACTTCATGCACCTCGTCCACTTCGTCAACTTCTTCCACTTCCTCCACTTCGTCCACTTCGTCCAATGCGTCGACTTCGTCCACTTCGTCCACTGCGTCCACTCCGTCCACTTCGTCCACTTCGTAAACTTCATCACTTCATCCACTTCGTCCACTTCGTCCACTTCGTCAACTTCATCCACTTCCCCCACTTTGTACGCTTCGTCCACTTCGACCACTTCGTACATTTTGTCCACTTCTTCCACTTCGTCCACTTCTTCCACTTCGTCCACTTCCACCTCTACATCCCCTTTATGCACTTGGTCAACTTCGGCCACTTCGTCCACTTCTGCCACTTCGTCCACCTCTTGCAGTTTGTCCAGTTTTTCCACTTCGTCCACTTCATCAAGTTCGTCAACTTCGTCCACTTCGTCCACTTCATGCACTTCGTCCACTTGGTCAACTTTGTGCACTTCGCCCACTTCGTCCATTGCGTCCACTATGTTCACTTCATCCACGTCATCCACTTCGTCCGCTTCGTCCACTCCGTCCACTTCGTCAGCTTCGTAAACTTCATCCACTTCCTCCACTTCCTCCACTTCCTCCACTTCGTCAACTTCGTCAACGTTGTCCACTTCGTCAACTTTGTCCACTTCGTCAACTTCGTCCACTTCGTCAACTACGTCAAGTTTGTGCATTTTGTCCACTTCTGCCACTTCGTCCACTTCGTTCACTTCGTCGATTTCGTCCAGTTTGTCCACTTCATCCTCTTCGTCCATTTCGTCCTCTTCGTCCACTTCGTCCACCGGGTTAACTTCGGCCATTTCGACCACTTCTGCCACTTCGTTCACCTCGTGCACTTCGTCCAGTTCGTCCACTTCGTCAACTTCCTCCATTTCGTTGACTTCGTCAACTTCATCCACTTCGTCCACTCCATCCATTGCGTCCACTCCGTCCACTTCGTCCACTTCCTCCACTTCGTCCACTTCATAAACTTCGTCAACTTCGTCCAATTCTTCCACTTCGTCCACTTCCTCCACTTCTTCCACATCGTCCACTTCGTCCACTTCGTCCACTGTGTCCACTGCGTCCACTCCGTCCACTCTGTAAACTTCGTCCCCTTTGTCCATTTCATCAACTTTGTCAACTTCGTCAACATCGTCCACTTCGTTAACTTCGTCCACTCCGTCCACTCCGTAAACTTCGTCCACTTCATCAACTTCGTCAACATCGTCCACTTCGTCAACTTCGTCCACTTCGTCCACTTTGTCCACTACGTCAACTTTTTCCACTTCGTCCACTTCTGCCACTTCGTCCACTTCGTCGACTACATGCAGTTCGTCCACTTCGTCCACTTCGTCCTCTTCGTCCACTTTGTCCACTTCGTCCACTTCGTCCACTTCGGACTCTTCCTCCACTTCATCCAGTTGGTCAACTTCGGCCATTTCGTCCACTTCGTCCTCTTCTGCCACATCGTCCACCTCGTGCACTTCGTCCAGGTCGTCCATTTCGTCCACTTCGTCCACATCGTCCACTTCTTCCACTTCTTCCACTTCGTCGTCTTCGTCCACTTTGTCCACTTCGTCCACTTCAGCCTCTTCCTCCACTTCGTCCACTTGGTCAACTTCGGCCATTTCGTCCACTTCGTCCTCTTCTGCCACTTCGTCAACCTAGTGCACTTCGTCGAGCTCGTCCATTTCGTCCACTTCGTCCACTTTGTCCACTTCGTCCACTTTGTGCACTTCGTCCACAGCGTCCACTGCATCCACTTTGTAAACTTCGTCCACTTCGTAAACTTCGTCCACTTCGTAAACTTCGTCCACTTCGTCAACTTCGTCCACTTCGTCCAGTTCGTATAGTTCGTCCACTTCTGTCAGTTCATCCACTTTGTCCACTTTGTGCACTTCGTCCATTTCGTCCACTTCGTGCACTTTGTCGACTTCGTCCACTTCGTCCACTACGTCCACTGCGTCTACTTCGTAAACTACGTCCACTTTGTCAACTTCGTAAACTACGTCCACTTCTTCCACTTCGTCCACTTTGTCCAATGCGTCAACTTCGTCCGCTGCGTCCACTCCGTCCACTTCGTCCACTTCATCCACTTTGTCCACTTTGTCCACTTCATCCACTTCTTCCACTTCCTCCACATCATCCACTTCGACCAGTTTGTCAACTTCGTCAACTTCGTCCACTTCGTCCACTTCGCCCACTTTGTACGCTTCGTCCACTTCGTCCACTTCGTACATTTTGTCCACTTCTTCCACTTCGTCCACCTCTTGCAGTTTATCCAGTTCGTCCACTTCGTCAACTTTGTCAACTTCGTCCACTTCATGCACTTCGTCCACTTCGTCCACTTGGTCAACTTTGTGCACTTCGTCCACTTCGTCCACTTCGTCCACTGCGTCCACTACGTCCACTTCGTCCACGTCGTCCACTTCATCCACTTCGTCCACGTCGTCCACTTCATCCACTTCGTCCACTCCGTCCACTTCGTCCACTTCGTAAACTGCGTCCACTTCCTCCAATTCGTCCACTTCGTGAACTGCGTCCACTTCGTAAACTTCGTCCACTTCCTCCACTTGGTCCACTTTGTGCACTTTGTCCACTTCGTCCACTACGTCAACTCCGTCCACTACATCCGCTACGACCACTTTGTCCACTACGTCCACTGCGTCCACTTCGTCCACTTCGTCCACTTCGTCAGCTTCGTCCTCTTCGTCCACTTCGTCAACTTCGTCAACTTCCTCCACTGCGTCGACTCCGTCCACTGCGTCCACTGCGTCCACTGCGTCCACTTCGTCCACTACGTCCACTTCGTCCACTCCGTCCACTTCGTCCACTCCATCCACTTCGTCAACTCCGTCCACTCCGTCCACTTCGTCCACTTCGTCCACTTCGTCCACTTCGTCCACTTCGTCAACTTCGTCCACTTCGCCAACTTTGTCAACATCGTCCACTTCGTGAATCTCGTCCACTTCGTCACCTTCGTCCACTGCGTCCACTCTGTCCACTTCGTAAACTTCGTCCACTTCTGCCACTTCGTCCACGTCGTCCACTTCGTCCACTACGTGAACTTCGTCCACTTCGTCCACTTCGTCCGCTTCGTACATTTGGTCCACTTCTTCCACTTCTTCCACTTCGTCCTCTTCGTCCACTTCGTCTACTTCGTCCACTTGTTCAAGTTCGTCCACTGGGTCCTCTACGTCCACTTGGTCAACTTCGGCCATTTCGTCGACTTCGTCCACTTCTGCCACTTCGTCCATTTGGCCTTGTTCATCAACTTCATTCACTTCGTCCACTTCTTCCACTTTGTCCAGTTCGTCAACTTCGTCAACTTCCTTCACTTCGTCCACTTCGTCCACTTGGTCCACTTTGTGCACTTTGTCCACTTCGTCCACTACGTCAACTCCGTCCACTAGGACCACTTCGTCCACTCCGTCCACTGCGTCCACTGCGTCCACTTCGTCCACTTCGTCAGCTTCGTCCTCTTCGTCAACTTCGTCAACTTCGTCAACTTCGTCCACTTCGTCCACTTGGTCCACTTTGTGCACTTTGTCCACTTCGTCCACTACGTCAACTCCGTCCACTACGTCCACTACGACCACTTCGTCCACTGCGTCCACTGCGTCCACTTCGTCCACTTCGTCAGCTTCCTCCTCTTCGTCCACTTCGTCAACTTCGTCAACTTCCTCCACTGCGTCGACTCCGTCCACTGCTTCCACTTCGTCCACTTCGTCCACTCCGTCCACTTCGTCCACTCCATCCACTTTGTCCACTCCGTCCACTCCGTCCACTCCGTCCACTTCGTCGACTTCGTCAACTTCGTCCACTTCGTCAACTTTGTCAACATCGTCCACTTCGTCAATCTCGTCCACTTCGTCACCTTCGTCCACTGCGTCCACTCTGTCCACTTCGTAAACTTCGTCCACTTCTGCCACTTCGTCCACGTCGTCCACTTCGTCCACTACGTGAACTTCGTCCACTTCGTCCGCTTCGTACATTTGGTCCACTTCTTCCACTTCTTCCACTTCGTCCACTTCGTCCACTTCATCTACTTCGTCCACTTGTTCAAGTTCGTCCGCTAGGTCCTCTACGTCCACTTGGTCAACTTCGACCATTTCGTTGACTTCGTCCACTTCTGCCACTTCGTCCACTTGGCCTTGTTCATCAACTTCGTTCACTTCGTCCACTTTGTCCAGTTCGTCAACTTCGTCAACTTGGTCAACTTCCTTCACTTCGTCCACTTTGTGCGCTTTGTCCACTTCGTCCACTACGTCAACTCCGTCCACTACGTCCACTACGACCACTTCGTCCACTCCGTCCACTGCGTCCACTGCGTC
>JAHCHA010011010.1:1951-13953 GCA_027742795.1 Vigna hirtella | reverse complement strand
TGATTTTCTAAATTTATAGTTATGACTGTATTTTTGGGATGTCACATAAAGATCATTCATGTCGTCCCTCTCTACAATTAATATAAGAGTGTATGATTTACCATAACGTACTCGAGAATTAAAAAATCATATATATGGGGTATTTGCGCAAACGTCAGCGTAAATGAGGTTAAATTCGTTTATCTTCCCATCATAATCTTGGTTTTTGAAATTCGTGTATCAAAGCAAATAGACATCATCAATTCATGTAATTAAAAACATTGATACGTAATTTTAATTCAGTAACTGAAAATTAAAAGTCAAAACAAACAAAATATTTTTTCCCTTTAATTGTTTGGATGAACATATTCAACACAATTACTGTTTGAGATACTGTTGAATGGCGTGTCTTTTGTAGGCAGTCCAAGTTTACCGAGTAAAGAAATATATAAATATAGGTCTCTATTGCTACTAAGGAAGATTCAAGTTTATTATGCAGACTTTGATGGTAGCAAAGTAGGCATGGTTGTAGTGTTAGACCTAATTCAAAGAGAATTGAAGGAAGACATAGTCAGAAGTGCAGAATGGTAAAAAATATTATGTGGGAAACTGATCTTCCAAATGAACACAGGACACATGGTCTTTGAAATGTCCTCAGCCAAGACTAACTGTGAGGACTCAAAAAAAAAAAAAAAAAAAAACGTGCACAGTGGAGTCCACGTGGCAGCAGGAGGACGAGCCACCTCAGCCCCGCACATGGACGACAGCAGCGCCTGACATCCACTGACGGACGCCAGCTGTCGCACGCCGAATTGAGTCAGAGCATAGTGGGAACGTACGCCCGGCGGTAGTGGAGTACACGTGTCCACTTGGGAGTGGGCGTCCGACATCTGCAGTTAGGGTGAACGTGCGTTCGGCGTAGTGGAGAACACGTGTCCGGCTCTGAGTGGACGTCCGTCCAGCGTGGCTTAGTGGAGAACGTGTTGCCAGCGTATGAACGTGCGATCGGCGATGGTGGAAGACGCGTGGCAACTGTACAGTGGTCGACCGTCCGTTATGGGTTGTCAGAGAAGCGGCGGAGTGCGATGCCAGCGCAGTTGCCAGTGTGGACGTGCGCTCGGCGGCGAGTGGGAATTCTGAACATATTCCTCACTCACTCTGCACGTCCCTCTCTTTGATTCATTTCTGAAAACCCCAATTCTCTCCTCCTTCTCTCTACACCCTCTGCATCCTTCTCTCTCTAAGATACCACCGCTCACCCCTCTGATTAGTGTCTCCGGCAAGGTCGAAGTACGCTCGGCGACAAGAGCTTCCATAGAAGAACGTTCGGCTAGTGAAGCTGGTAAGTCTTTCTCCGCTCTCTACCGTTCGTTTTTCCCAAACTCACTTCTGGGTTATGCGCTCGTTATTTTCCTTGAGTAGAGAAGTCCTGATTTTTAGTTCTTGGGATTCGTTCATATAGTGATTTAACGAGCGTTGGCGAGTAGAGTCCGAGGGGAGAAGCGTCTTTGTGCGTCTGTGAGCGTTCGTTCATTTTTCCAGGTAAGGGAAGCTTACTTAGTTTAACTGTTTTTGATGCATGTTATGTGTGAGCGTTCGTTATTTTACTGTATGGAAATAATGCATGATGGATGCTATGAATGAATGGTATGAACGTTCGTTATTTGAATGTATGATGTTGCTATGGTGAAATTGCATGAACGTTCGTTAATTATGGGATGAAATTGATATGACTAAGTTACGTATGATGCATGAGATGTTGAAGGAAATGAGATATATGAAATCTGAGATTTTGAGTTGATATGAACGAATGCATTTATGTGATTTTGATAAGAAATGAACCTTCCCCATGAAATATTGTACGTTCGTTCTGGATGGTCATTGACTATTCGGTTTTTCTTAATAACATGGTTTAAATCTCAATTCTTCCATTTGAAAATCTTGTTGAGGACGAGCGTCCTTGTGTAAAATTGTTGTGCTTGGACGTTCGACCAAGCACTGTTCATATTTAAGTGTTCTTTGATAAATTTCTACCCTTTTTATTTCCATAATATTGTACGTTCGTACTGAGACGGTCTCTGACCGTTCGGTTTTCTTAGTCAACATAATAGAAAAGGGATTCTGTCATCTGGATAGGATTCTGGTTGAGGACGAACGTCGTCATCCTAAATTGCTATGCTTGAACGTTCGGCAAAGCACTATTGAAACCAGTATTCTTAATAAACTCATGTTTGTTGTATGTATATGTGTATTAGCATATTTTACCGTTCGTATACACCTCTTCAAAATCCCTTAGTTTATTTAACAAGTTCGGTTAATTTAAGTTATTGAACGTTCGGCCTCACACCGGACGATCGTACTGGTAAGCGTTCGGTCTTACACTGAACGTACGCTCAAATTGACGCTCGGTCTCATACAGAGCGTTCGTCCTAAATGAGGCTCGGTCTTATACTGAGCGCTCGCTGTAAATGAGGCTCGGCCTTATGCTGAGCGTTCGTCCTAAATGACGCTTGGTATTATTTTGAGCGATCGTACTCTTTTCCACAAAATAGCGTTCGTCCAATGAACAGTGCCATACTTGCTATTCCCGAACTTAACTGTAACTCTGCCGTTCGTTCTCTGATCCGAACGAGCGTCTTTTGGTCTCGCAAACTAGCGTTCGTCCTCTGTCACCTGGGAATGGAACGTTCGGTAATTCATGATATTGATGAACAGTGAATGATGAACAGTAAATGATGAATAGTAAACGATGAAAAGATGAATGGAAAGTTGTGACTTTTGAAAGAGCGTTCTGGTGAGGAACGACTCAGGATTTGATTATTGAGATTTGTAAAGTATGAATGTGGTAAGCTTAGCCGGTTGTTCTTCCTGATGTTCCGTGAGTACTCGTCCTCACGTAGAGGGGGTACGTCATGTGTGGGAATGGCAGGAGGTCCTAGTCCTGGTGGTTATTTGGACAGATAGGACTAACCTCGGGTGGCAGCTGATGAGAGTTCTAGTTACTACATCACCCGGGTGCACGAACGCCGAAGTTACACAGATTTCATACAGTTCGGACAGTCAGTCGTGTTGAGTTTCATTTTGTATGTGTGTTAAAATGCCTTGATGTGTGATGAATTATGTACTGAATTGTATGTTGATGCATGAGTTAAATTACGTAAGCTTACCCTGCGTTTTCCTTGTGTTGTCTCGTCATGTACGTCCGTCTTGTCATTGCAATGATCATCCGTGTGGATGTGAGCAGAGGGAGACGAGCGTTTGGAAGAGGCGCTGAACGAAGAGAATTTGGTTGAAGTTGAAGTGAAGACTGAGCAGTGAGACGCTCGGCCAATCCTTTAATTCTATTATGTATGACCGTTCGGTGTTTTCCTGTGTGAACCGTTCGGTCAAGTTTTAAATTTACGTTCGGTTGTAATTTGTAACTCTGGAACGGACGTGCGGCTTTACGCGTTCGTTCTTTATTGTTGTAAGACTGTATTCAAGGACGTTCGTCCTTGAGCGTTCGTTTGGTCTTTATTTTTAGTTGGAAAACTGTGTACTGAATTATTATTAAATGTGATTTTCTGATTTTATGGTTTAATACTGTATTTTTGGGATGTCACATTAGTGGTATCAGAGCAATTTTGTCCTCTTAATGTAGGTTATGAGTACACTGTGTTTTTGCTGTGTGCTTAAATTGCGTTTAATGAGTTATTTTCGACTCTTTGAACAGGACTAACGTTCGTTTCTTTTCTCTGTTCCAGAGAATCAATGGCACCTAGACTTCCTCCTCCTCCTCCACCACAGACCAATGAACATGATGTGCCAAACAACACCAGGTTGTTGGAATCAGTGATCGAAAAGCTACAAGAGCAGAATGCTGTTATGATGCAGCAGAACGCGACTAATTCACAAAATCTCGAAGCTGCTCGCGCCAATTCTGAAATGACTCAGAGGCAGCTGATGGAGATTCTTGCAGCTACTAGGGGTACGCCGGGAGCATCTGCTTCAAACACTACTCATCAGGCTGAGTGGAGTTTGGAAAATTTCTTGCAGCATCGTCCTGCAAAGTTTTATGGGAAGTGCCTTCCTGACGGAGCTGATCAGTGGATAAGGGACATGGAGCAGATCTACGATGCCAAGCGATGTCCAGAAGACAACAGGTTGGCGTATACTGAGTATCTGCTGACTGGGGAGGCCAGTCACTGGTGGACAAGCGTTAAGATGATACTAACGGAAGCTGAAAGCCCTATTTCCTGGGAAGTGTTCAAGGAAAAATTTTATGAGGAGTATTTCCCGGACAGCGTTCGTTTCGGCAAAGAAGTGGAGTTTCTCCAGTTGGTGCAGGGTAATATGTCTGTTTCTGAGTACGCCAACAGGTTCAAGCACCTGGTCCGTTTCAATACCATGGCTACCAGTGAAGTGTGGCAGTGCAGGAAGTTTGAGAATGGGCTGAGAAGTGATCTGAAGGTACTGATATCCAGCCTCTGCATTAAGTCTTTTCCTGCCATGATTGAGAGAGCAAAAGTGTTAGAGAAAAATGTGGCTGAAGCAGAACGTCAGAAGAAGCAACAGCAGCCAATTAGAGGGCCAATCATGTCCAGGCCGAATCTGAATCGGAGCAAGTTGTCGTATGCTCGTCCAGCACAACCATATAATTCTTAGGCTATGGTTGTTGTCGGACAGTCTGGACAGCATGGATCAGTCAGATGTTTTAAGTGTGGAGGACCACACTACCGGTCGTCATGCCCTCAATTATTGGGAGTGAAGTCCTGCACTCGTTGTGGAAGAAATGGTCATATAGAACGTGAGTGTAGAATGGGCGGACGAGCGGCAATGAGGCCGCCAAATGCCGGGAGGATGTGATGAGTCAATATTTTCTTCACTTCACTTAGTTTATTGTACTAAAATTAATCAGGGAATTGTGCTTAATTATCTAGTATTTTCCCATTTTTCTTGATTGTGCTTAATTCGATCAGAAATTCTTATTTTAATTAATTTGAATTATCTGAGCTAATTATCTGCATTAGTAATTGTAGGGAAAATTTTGGAAATACAATTTGGGACATTTGAAGGTTAAATGAGAAATGGCAATTGAGCCCAATGCATCTCAGCCATTCCAATTTTCGCACAGTGCTACGTGAATGTTGTGTCAACTTGTGTGTCTTTGTTCGAGTTCAATTCTTATCCGTTTTCTATGCAATTTTTTTTCATAGTTTCGTCTGGATGTCTATTTTCACGTATAGTTTTTATTTTGTTCAAATTCGTTCTGTGTTGTTCCCAGTATTTTTTTTACTCCCCTATGTCAGTCTAGTGCTTACTGTTTGAGTGACTTCTAATTTGTTTGCATTGTTTGCTTGTTGTTTGATACTTGTGGTGGCTGGAATTGATCATTGGACGGTGCTAAGAGGTCCCAACACTAAAGGATTCAACACTCATGTTGGCACATTTTAAAGCTCATTTCAAGAAGTAATATTGGTTGGTTTGGAAACCACATTGCAAACTCACGGTTTATAGCTCTTGGAAGATGACAATTGTACTGCCACATTTACTAAGTAAATGTCTCGGCCATACCACCTTGGCCCATTGGAAAATTCAGCAAGCATCACATATTGAATGGAAGGCCACGGCAATATACACACAAGGAAAGGAAAATTGGAATTAGAGGAGGGGACCACCATATTGAAAGCTCATGTCCAAAACTTCAAAATGAAATGCTGAATTTGTTGGAGTAAAAATAGCACACTGCCCCTCCACACTTTTGCACATCCATTTTGATTGAAGAAAGTGGAAGAAAGGCTTGCTACAAAGAGTAAACAATTTTGGTTGGACAACACATGGGGGCCGCCAATAATAGAAACTAAAAGAAAGGAATATAGTTGAAAGCCATCACGGTTTCAGCAAAACATTTAGCAAAGCATCTACTTTGGAATTAAAGAGGGGCCACCATTCACGTTATTTTGCTTAGCAAAGCTTACGGCATTTTAGCTTGGAGTGCAGATTTATTTTAACTCTCCCTCTCTTCCTATCCACACAAGTTTTGGTTCTAGATTTTAAATGGGAATGGAAGCTCACGGCTAGCAAAGTGGCCCAAGCAAGCAGCTGCAACGTGAGGAGGCCATGGCTGAACGGAAAGGAGAAGGGTGGATGCACATGGAAGGAAAGTCCAGCAGCTTTCAATGTCCAACAAGAAGATGTCCAGCAGCTGCAATGATTGAAGAAGAGCACAAGGAAGATGGTGTCATGACTGGAGAGGAAGCCACGGCTGCAAGGAAATTCAAGTCATTCATTGGGTGGAAGAAAGAGTAGTTCACGGACACAACATTTGAGGGCCCCACCTATTTGCTCAGTTTTGGAACGTCCAAGGATTTGGTGAAAAAAGTCTTCAAAGCTACCAAAATCTGGAAGAATAGAAAGGAAGCTAGGGGGACAATAGACAAACAAGCAAGCTGAAATGAAGGATACGGGAGTTTGTCCAGAGGAGAAGTGGCTATAAAATGGAGGCAGCATGCAGAGAAAAAGGAATTAGAATTTAGGGGGTAGAATTAGGAGTAGTTTAGGAAGCCACGGTCTAGAGGAGGCTCTTGCCTCTTCCTCTTTAAATTCTCTCTCTAAATTTCCATTTTCAACAGTGCAAAATGTAGTGTTTTATTTTTGAAGTGTATCAGTGTTTGGAACAGTTTGTTAATTTTATTTTCACGACATTTTATTTCATGTCTTGTGTCTTTCCTAAATTTGATTTCCAATTAAGTGCTTTTAATTTTACTGTCTCTTTTATTTTACCGTCTATTGTTTTTCGCATCGTTAAATTTTACCGTTTCTGCATATTTACTGTTCCGTTTTTACCATCTTTTACCGTTCAGTTTTTATTGTCTTTAAAGTTTATTTCAGTATTTTAAATTCTGTCTCGTTTAAATTTCAGTTTTAATTTTATTTTTCCGCACAAAAACAAACATCCACAAAACCCCCCCACTTTGTGTTTAATCTAAAATCGAACCACAAATTGGTCCTTGAGAGACGACCTAGGAGTCACTTCCTAGTACTATACTGCATTCTTATTTGCAATCAACTTTTGTGAGCGGTGCGACCCTTTCGTCAAAAATGGCGCCGCTGCCGGGGATCAATGGAGGTTCAGTTTTAGATTTTTGTTCTGTTAATATTTGTTCTGTTAATATGTGTGTTTTGTGTGTTTCGTGTTTCATATTTTTGTAGGCGACAACGACACCTTCAGCAAATTTTGGCGGAGTTGTCACTTCAGTTCCAGGTTCTTGTGTGTTGTATGATTCGGGGGCGACACACTCCTTCATCTCGAAGGCGTGCGTTGAGAAATTGGGTATAGTCGAACGCGAGATGTAGTTCGACTTGGTAGTATCAACCCCAGCGACTGGTGAGGTTAGGACGTCCACTATGTGCGTCAGATGTCCTATAGAGGTTGAGGGGCGTAGTTATAAGGTAAATCTCATCTGTCTACCCTTGAAAGATCTAGAAATAATCTTAGGAATGGATTGGCTGGCTGCCAATCGCATTCTAATAGATTGTGGTGCAAAGGAATTGGTGTTTCCGGACGAGTATGAAGTGGATCTATCTGTGACGCTCGGTCAATTGAAAGAAGACATCGTGGATGGCGCCAGTTGCTTTCTGATAATGACGCATTCGGACGAACGAATTGAAGATTTGAATCATGAGCGATCGTCTAGTAAACTGAATGGAGGACGATCAGTCGTGGATGAATTTCCTCATGTATTTCCTGATGAAGTGCCCGGATTACCTCCTCCACGCGAGGTGGAATTTACTATCGACCTAGTGTCGAATGCTGGACCCATCTCTATTGCACCCTATCGGATGTCGCCAGCAGAGTTAGCTGAACTCAAGGAACAGATTGAAGAGTTAGTGGATAAGCAGTTTATCAGACCAAGCGCATCACCTTGGGGAGCGCCGGTACTCTTAGTGAAGAAGAAGGATGGCAGTTCTCGTCTCTGCATTGATTACAGGCAGTTAAACAAGCTGACTATCAAGAACAAGTATCCTTTGCCTCGGATTGACGACCTACTGGATCAACTACATGGCGCGGTCATATTTTCGAAGATTGATTTACGGTCGGGATACCATCAGATTCGGGTGAAGGAAGAAGACATCCAGAAGACAGCCTTCCGATCTCGTTACGGACACTACGAGTATGTAGTAATGCCTTTCGGTGTGACGAACGCCCCAACAATATTTATGGACTACATGAATCGTATCTTCAGGCCGTATCTAGACAAGTTCGTGGTCGTCTTCATTGATGACATTCTTGTCTACTCCAAGAGCTATGAAGAGCATGAGGATCACTTGAGGATCGTTCTAGGCGTGCTTAGAGAAAAGGAGTTGTACGCCAAATTCTCTAAATGTGAATTTTGGATGAAGGAAGTGCCATTCTTGGGACACGTGGTTTCAGCTGGAGGAATCTCAGTGGATCCGGCTAAAGTACGAGCAGTGTTGGAATGGGAGAGTCCACGCTCGGTAACTGAAATTCGCAGCTTTGTGGGACTCGCAGGCTACTATAGACGGTTCATTGAAGGGTTTTCCAAAATAGTGGCTCCGCTTACTCAGCTGACCAGAAAGGATCAACCGTTCGCTTGGACCGATCGGTGTGAAGGAAGTTTCCAGGAATTAAAGAATAAGTTAACGAGCGCCCCAGTATTGGTCATACCTGACACGGCTAAACCCTTCGTTGTATATTGTGACGCGTCTCATCAGGGTTTGGGCTGTGTACTCATGCAAGAAAAGAGGGTGGTTGCGTATGCTTCTCGACAACTGAAGGTTCACGAGAAGAACTACCCAACTCACGACTTGGAATTAGCAGCGGTCGTCTTTGCTTTGAAAATCTGGAGACACTACTTGTATGGATCAACATTCCAAGTGTTCAGTGATCACAAGAGTCTCAAATACCTGTTTGATCAGAAGGAGCTGAATATGAGACAGAGACGTTGGTTGGAGTTCTTGAAGGTTTACGACTTTGAACTACTATACCATCCAGGAAAAGCAAATGTTGTAGCAGACGCTTTAAGCAGAAAGGTAGTTCACGTCTCCTCCATGATGGTCCGAGAGTTAAGTTTGGTAGAAAGCTTTAGAGATCTAAGGTTACAGTTCGACTTGGAACCGAATGTTATTAAATGCTGTACTTGTAGAATCTCCAGTGATGTATTCGACAGAATCAGAGTGAAGCAGCGAGAAGATGAAGAGCTGGTGAAGATCTTGAACGCACTCGGTACAGATCAAGCTAAGCATTTCAACACTGGAACAGACGGTCTTTTACGCTACATGAATAGGACGTGTGTTCCAAATGATGGCGAGCTAAAGAGAATTATTCTTGAGGAAGGACATCACAGTCGTCTTAGCATACACCCTGGTATGACTAAGATGTATCAAGACCTCAGGACATCGTTCTGGTGGCCGGGAATGAAGAGTGATGTCGCACGTTTTGTGGCATCATGTTTAACATGCCAGCGAGCCAAGGCTGAGTATCAAAGGCCAGGTGGTTTACTTCAGCAGTTAGAGATTCCAGAATGGAAGTGGGATGGCATTGCGATGGACTTCGTGACCCACTTACCTCGAACCGTCAGGAATCATGATTCCGTATGGGTAATTGTGGATCGACTAACGAAGAGTGCTCACTTCCTAGCAGTCAATCTGAAGATGTCAATGACGAACCTGGCTAAGCTTTACATCAAGGAAATTGTTCGTCTACATGGAGTTCCGTCTAGCATTGTTTCAGACCGAGACACGAGATTTACTTCTCGGTTCTGGCGATCATTACAAAGTGAACTCGGTAGCAAACTCCATATGAGTTCGGCTTATCATCCTCAAACGGACGGCCAGTCCGAGAGAACCATTCAGACGCTTGAAGACTTATTGAGGACTTGTGTCCTAGATCACATGGGCATCTGGGATGAAGTCTTGCCTTTAGTGGAGTTCACCTACAACAACAGTTTTCAAGCCAGTATAGGAATGGCTCCTTTTGAAGCTCAGTACGGGAGAAGATGCCGAACGCCCTTGTGTTGGTTTCAGGAAGGGGAAAAAGTGTTAACAGGACCAGAACTCATTCAGCAGACGACTGAGAAAGTGAAGTTGATTCAAGAAAGGCTGAAGACGTCCAGGAGTCGACAGAAATCTTACGCTGACAAGAGGAGAAGACCCTTGGAGTTCGATGCAGGAGATCATGTTTTCCTTAGACTGCATCCGACCACGGGAGTTGGGAGAGCCATTCGACCCAAGAAGTTGTCTCCCAAGTTCATCGGACCTTATCAGATCTTGAGGAAGATCGGGCCAGTTGCGTACGAGTTATCTTTGCCACCTCAGTTATCAAACTTGCATCCAGTCTTCCACGTTTCTCAACTTCGGAAGTACGTATCCGACCCTTCTCACATATTGGAGTTAGAAGATATTCGTCTTCGTCAAGACCGTACACTGGAGATGCAGCCGGTACACATTGAAGATAGCAACACCAAATACTACAAGAGGAAAGCAGTCAGATTGGTGAAAGTCGTCTAGGACGATAAGACGGGCGACTCTACTTGGGAAGTGGAAGATGCCATGAAGGATTTGTATCCCCATTGTCGCAACCGGAATCGCGACGGGACGACGATCCAAAAAGAAACGGGTTTTGAAAAGAGATTTTGGAGTCGCCACCATAGTTTATTCTGGAAAACTACGGAAAAACCATAAAATGATAAGACACGGTCCGCGAAAACCAGATTCTGGGTTCGGGAGTTGGTTACGTGTAGGGAAGGTATTAACACCCTACAACGCCTGCCCATAAGGCAGTACCTTTAACTAAATACGCGAATATAATGTGATTTTCAAAATGCTTAACTATCCCCTAAAATAAAATTCTAAATAAACAAAATATATTTTTTAGTTTTGTGAGCCCGACAAGGATTGACCTTGCTCCTACGTATTCTCATTCAAAATGAGAAATCAGGGTTACGTAGTTCTAGCTGAAAGACTGTTTGTTGTTTGGAAAAGCAGATGTTTTTAATTTTTGGAGATTTTATGTTTTTAATATTTTCGAGAAAAAGAAGGTAATGAGTACTAGGCCGACGCGAACGGTTGCACGAGTACTCATACCTTTTTAAAATGATATTTAAATATTTTTAATTATTTTTGAAAAGAGAGATAACGATATTAAGCACTAGGACGATGCGAACGATCACACGAGCACTTATACCGTTATCTACTTATTTAGGAAGACTTGAGAGTATTGAGTGCTAGGCTGATGCGGACGATCGCACGAGCACTCATACCCTCTTCTAATATTACGTAAATAAGAGAGAAAGGTATTGAACACTAGGACGATGCGAGCGATCACACGAGTGTTCAACCTTTAAAATATATTTTTGAAATTTTATTTAAGAAAAGAAGAAAAGGTTTTTAGCACAAGGACGACGTGAGCGGTCACACGTGTGCCTAACCTTCAAAACGTATTTTTTTGTAAATTTATTTAAGGAAGAAGAAAAGGTTTTTAGCACAAGGATGACGCGAGCGGTCACACGTGTGCCAACCTTCAAAACGTATTTTTTGTACATTTATTTAAGGAAGAAGAAAAGGTTTTTAGCACAAGGACGACGCGAGCGGTCACACGTGTGCTTAACCTGTAAAATTATTTAAGGAAAAAGACAAGGTTTTTAGCACAAGGACGACGCGAGCGGTCACACGTGTGCTTAACCTTTAAAACAAATTTTTGTAAAATTTATTTTTTATATGTATTATTATATATATATATATATATTGAAATAAGTGGATATTTAAAATAAATAAAATAAAGTAACGAGCGCTCTCGAGATAACGAGCGCTCGTTGGTTTGGAAACGAACGCTCGTTCGTTCGGATAACGAGTGCTCTTTAGGGAGAAGGCTGAGCGAACGGTCGAAAAAGGCATAAGGCTGACGAGCGCTCGTTCATTTGGATAACGAGCGCTCGTTCGTGAGAATGTTGAACCAACGGTCAAAAAAGGCTTAAGGATAACGAGCGTTCGCTCGTTTGGATAACGAGCGCTCGTTGGTGAGA
>JAHCHA010011007.1:0-10831 GCA_027742795.1 Vigna hirtella | reverse complement strand
GAAGTTTCTGTACAAAATCTGGATTTCTCTCGCGTAATCGTTTACCAGGACTGTGTAAACGATTACAGTAGGGTTTTTTTGGCAGACTAACTTAGACCTTGCACAACTTTGTTCCCCCACTCAGAATGGGTTCTTCCCTACTCCTTGGGGTGAAATCACATCACCAAGGACCATGTACGATCAGTCAAAGACCAACATCTTCCAAACACAAGTTCAAATATGACTCAAACATACTGGTTTTGCCAATGGTTACCCATGTTACCCTGACTGACTACTTCAGTTGAAGTTTCTGTACAAAACCTTGTTTTCTCTCGCGTAATCGTTTACCAAGACTGTGTAAACGATTACAGCATGGTGTTTTCACCAGTCTGATTCAGCCCTTGCACAACTTGGTCCCCCCACTCAGAATGGGTTCTTCCCCACTCTTTGGGGTCACATCACATCACCAACCACCATCTACAAACAGTCAAAGACCAACATGTTCCAAAGACATGTGCAAATGTGACTCAATCATACTGGTTTTGACAATGGTCACCCGTGTTACCCTGACTGACTACTTCAGTTGAAGTTTTTGTACAACGTCTGGATTTCTCTCGCGTAATCGTTTACCAAGACACTGTAAACGATTACCACAGGGTTTTTTTGGCAGACTCAATCAGCCCTTCCACAACTTGGTCACCTCACTCAAAATGGCTCATTCTCCACTCCTTGGGGTCACATCACATCACCAACCACCATCTACCAACACTCAAACACCAACATCTTCCAAACACAGGTGCAAATGTGACTCAAACAAACTGTTTTCGACTATGGTCACCCATGTTACCCTGACTGATGATGACAAATTTATGAACACCGAAAAACGGCGCCAGAAACGTTTTTCCCTCGGCAAGTGTGACTGAATCGTATCAAGTAATAAAACTAGGTAAGACCAAGTATCATTTTCCCAAAGGACTCACGGCCTAGTTAGCTATATGATTTGTTGATTATTTAAGACTTGTTAACAATTGATTGTAGTTTTAAATGCAAAAGACAGTAATTAAACATGTATGCATGAATTTGATCAATGGAAAAGAGGAATACAAACACTTTAATGAATTAGATGGATGAGTATGTTGTTGGGGTTATCAATTTCATCTTATCCACTCTCATATACTTTTAGGAATTCATCATTCTTTTCATCAATGTTAATGCCACTCTCTAAATCACCTTGCAAGAAGGCCTATCCTTAATTACGAGTTCATACAATTCCTAGCATTCCTAATAATTAATTCTGAAGCACAGAAGCTTAAAGGCAACCAACCCTCATATTCCTATCTCTAGGCAATATGCTATTGGGAGAATTTCCCCGGATCTAGATTTCCCCGTACGTTCCCATATCGACAAAATCAATAATCATGGCATTGAATGAGTTAAACAATGCAAGCTTTAAGCAAAGAGGAAAAACCCTAACTAATGATGAAAGAAAGCATGTATCTTAAAATAAGATGTTGAAACACAAAATTCCATATATGAGAGCTTCAAAAGATTACATTGATTCCCCAACAATAATACAAGGTTTAGTTCACCATATTCATGGTGAAACTAGATGAATAATAATGAAAGAATGAAAGATAAAACCCTAGAAAGATGAAGAGGTAGCCTAAGCATCCAAGATCTTCCTTCAAGGGGTGGAAAAGTGAGTATTTGCTTCGTCTCAGCCAAAGATACCAACCCTAAGACATCTAGGTCTTTAAATAGGACATAAAAATAATAGAAAATGGGTCCAGGCCCAAACAGATCATAAAATCGCAGAAAATTGGCCCAAAACTCCTTGGGGTCACCTCACATCACCTACTACCCTGTAAGACCACTAAAACACCAACATATTCGAAACACAAGTGCAACTCTGAGTCAAACTAACAGTTTTTGCCAATGGTCACTAAAGTCACCCTGGTTCACTATTTCAATTCAATTTTGTGTACAAAACACACATTATTGTCGCGTAATTGTTTACTAACCCACTGTAAATGATTACCATTTACGTTTTTCAACAGCCCAACTCATAACTTGTTGAACTCCCTCGCAGTAATCACCCTTAATTTCACTTATGAAACCCTCCCTTACTTTTGAAATACTTATTATAATGGTGCATTATTTTTTCAATAAAAGAGATTTATTCATTATAACAAACACAACGTCAAAACAATTAAATTCAAAATCCAACCAATAATCTTATTACAAAAACAATGTCTACATTGTCAACTTCCATTATGTACATATATAAACATGCTGTGTTACAAGAAAAATTTGTTCATGTGTAAGCAATCCTAAAAAATGTCATATAGCTCTAGGGCTTCCATTCGTCTTATGTTCTCGTTGTCGAGGATCCATTCACATACATATTTCTTTCTAATCCCAAAGCTCCTTCTGAAACCAACATTTTCCCCATTAGAAACCAACACATAAAATAATTTTAACAAACACAATTGCTACTTACAGTTGTATATTGAGGCATGCTTTTTCCGTTGTATTTGTCGTCTCCATCCCAAATTTCCATTGCTTTCAACATTATGACTCCACAATCATGTCTGAAATAATATACCCACCACATAAAATTACTTATGACCATATATTCATCAGAACACAATATAATACAACAGTACAATTCAAAAAACTTACAAGTTTGGTTGGGATGAGATATTTGCTTGTTTAACAGTCAAAGGACCAATACTACCTTCCGGTCTATTCGTCAAGAGGCAAAAAAACCGTGCCATATTTTCAGCCTACCAGTTAACAATTACAAAAAAATGTTAAACAATACAGGGTTATCTGACAATCACAGGGAAATCAACAATGAAATATGTGGAATCTTACAACAGCTGTGTCTATCCTTTTCTGGTCTCTGATCCCCTTACCCAATGAATCAATCACAAATATCTCTAATGAACTCAATTTCACTGAATAACACCACCAATGATCATCGTTGAGAAATGGCATAACCAACTACAAACAATAAAAACAATATCAATAACACATTTCCGACCAAAACTGGACAAATATTGCACATTAAAGGTTACTCACAAAGTCAGCTGTGAGAATGTCTCCAAGTCCAAAATGATCGCAACGCAGATAACTGTTATAGTTATGAAGCGTCCAAACATGACGATTCTGTGGACGTTTCCTATAATCTGTAAGAATACGGTGCTGTGGACAATTTCAAAATCATCAATCAAAAATCAATCAAAAATCATTTCTTCAATGAAATATATGATACAATATCAAATTTTATTTACCGAGTATAATGGACTAAAATGAATTCTCTTAACAACACCGCACAACCTTTTCTCAAAGTACATAAAAATCGTACAAGCAAATAACACCACCTACACAATAAAAAATTCACATTACTAACATAAACTACAACATGAAACACAAAGAAATGTCACAATACTAACCATGTTATTGTTAATTTATTTGGCAAGTGCACCAAATCGTTCAAGTAATAAACCGTGGTAAGACCAGGTATCGTTTTCCCAAGAGACTCGTAATACTAGAAAATTGTGCGATTAACAACTCATCTAGACTCAAGAACAACTCATCATTTAAGAATATGTGCAAAAAGATAAATTCACAAGTAATTACAAGGTTGGACTTTGGTATTGAAGGCACTTGGAAATGGAAAAGACTAGAAATGGTATGAAATGACATTGTTAAGGTTAGTTTTCACCAATGCACTCTTGTGTATAACCAATTTCATCTCCTCTCTATCAATTTACTAAAGTCAATCCACTAAAACACTCTAGCCCTAATCCCTTAGGTGAAAGAGCCTAGGTTTTCCTTATCAAACTCCAATCCCTTGGACAATCAACAAGCAAACCCGCATTATGAACTAGGATCTAAGACAACATGTGAATCATATCCCATCCCTGGCTCAATGACCCACAAGGACTCTTGTTTAAGTTCAAGATTTCATATCCCATCCCTGGCTCAATGAAACCCCAAAATCAAGTCATGAACGTCCCCATTACATGCAAGCTTTAAGATCGGAAACAAGAATACTAGTAATAGATAGAAAAGGCATTTATAAATACGAAACAATCATTCATTACACAAGAGTTCATAGGCTACATCTAACCCTAACAAGATGAATCTGGTTCTCCATTTCCATGGAGAACCCTAAAGCTTACAAACATGGAAGATAGAAGAAGAAGGAGACCCAAAGGAAGAGGAGGAGATGTTCCCACAAGCTCCTCGCGCCCTCCATGAGCTCCAGACGTGAAATCGCGCCTCCAAAGAACCAAAGACCCTTTTTTCTTTCTGCCTCGTGAGTATATATACTGCCCGAATTCTCGCTTAAGCTAAATTATTCTCGCTTAAGCGAGAATTCTTCTTGGAGAAGATAGTCATTCTCGATTAAGCTAAATTATTCTCGCTTAAGCGAAAATGACTGTTAAATCAATGACTTCCTGGATCATCGAGGCTCTTCAATGTAATGGAGGATCTTCCTAACATCGAAATAGATCAAAAAACAAGGGATTAGAGTATTATTTACGTAATGTAGTTCAAAATATAGATAAATACTAAAACTAAATAAAAGAGAGGATTTAAGCAAGTAATAAGCTAAAGGAGAGTTGATTTTGCTACTAAAATGATGCTTAGATAATGGTAAGAATTAGCATTATCAAACTCCCCCAAACTTACAACTTTGCTTGTCCTCAAGCAAAAGTACTTCACGTAGTAAACGATTCAATCACGACAGTCTAGCAACTCAAGCACAATTTCAATCAAATAAACAAAATCAATCATGCTTGCTCAACTCGGAAATTACATTCAAGAGATAAAATGGCCTTAGCAAGATAAACTTTAATCATGGTGCTCACAATTTAAAATCACAAGATAGATGTAATTGATAGATCAACAAACGTGGCAAGATGTTTTCATTGAATGCATGGAACCATCCTTCACCAAGGAAAGTGTTTCACTCAAGCACAATGGTGTATAAGGATGTGTGTCTAACTCTCAACTATCACAATGTTATACAAATTAAATTTTCCGTTCGTTTCACAATATCAAACACATTCACAAGCAAGTTAGCATCACAAGGACTTTTTAAGGCTTGTAATGTGGCTGGGCTAAGAAGAAAAATTAGTTTTTCTGGACAACAAAACACCTTGAGCTAAGAGATAAAACAATTTACTTCATGATATAACATTAGTCTCTCTCTTTGCTTCACAATTGGATAAACCACTTCTCAACTTATTTCCCAATTCTTTTTCAATGAATTCATTTTTCTTTCTCTTCTTCTTTTTTCTTCTTTTTCTTTCTTTATGACTCATTTTGCTATTTTCTCAATGCTCCCTTAAACCATTCTCCTTATCCTAACATATATGTTCATCTCAACTCAAGGTAAGGAGGTTAAGGATTTTTCAATAACCTTAAGGTTCCAGGGGTGAGAAAGTTTTTCTTCAAGGCTCAAGTGTTTTGCATTGGCTTTTAGGCTCAAAAATGTAGAAGAGGTTGAAGAACAAGATGGCCTTGATCATTTGTAACAAGCAAGCAAATAGTTCAAATAGAGAAACTCAGGCAAAATCAACTGTGATTTCAAAGTGATAGCACTCAACAATAAACTCTGGGCACAACATCTCACAGCTTTACTCAGGGTTCCAAAGTTTGATAAACATCATGCCAAGAATATTGATCACAATTAAAACCAAGCATCCATCTAAACATATACAAGCAACCACAACCTCTATTCAACAAACTTAACCACATAATCTCAATTAAATTTTCAAAGAAATTTTCATAGATAAAGAGCAAGCACAAAAGATTTGTATTCAATTCAAGCATAACATATGATTCACTCGAATCACCAAACCAATTGCAAAAGAACTATCCACTAGGAAAGTCAAAAAGAAATCAAAAACACAAAAACTGAAAGTAAATAAGAACTAAAAATTAAAACTGAAAAACCGATCAAAATGGACTCTTTGCAGCTCCAATAGTGTAAAACACTAGCTTTACTTTTCATATGTAAGATCTTCCTCCTCTAGTAGCTTATACTCCACAACTGCTCCACCTCCCCCATCAGTAGGGGCCTGGCCCCCAGGCCATGCTACACGAGTAGCAAAATCTTCAAGTCATATGGTTGCTCAACTCACGCATGCCTCAAAGGTTCACAAATGGTGGTTTTAAACTCTTTAATTCCTAAGGAAGATCTTATCCTGTAACAAGAAAGCTCAAAGTAAAATTAGCATCTCATAGTCAACAACGGGATAGAAAGATCCAAAAACACACTAAAAGGAATGTGTGAAAGAGTGCAAAGAAAAGAAAAACTTAGAATCAACAACAAAAATTAGGTGCAGAACCAGTTTTTTAAGGTGTTGGGCGTCATATCAGTTTTTCGCTTAAGCTAAAAACTTTTAGCTTAAGCTAAATTTACAGAAAAAATTTTCGCCCAGGCTAGAAAGTTTTAGCTTAAGCGAAAATGTTCCAGTAGCACCCCAACTTTCAGTCTAAATCTCGCCCAAGCGACTTAGTTTTAGCTTAAGCGAAAATATTCCAGTGGCACCCCAACTTTCAGTCTAAATCTCGCCCAAGCGACTTAGTTTTAGCTTAAGCGAAAATATCAGCAAAACTTATTTTTTCAGTTTTCTGCATATCTCGCCCAAGCGAGAAAGTTTAGCCTAGGCGAAAATAATGCAGATTCTTGCGAGATTGGCCATTCAATTTGTGATTTTTGGTTCCATACCTTCATTCAATGCACTTACACACAAACCAAGCTACAAATAACATAATATACTTATACAAACCACAAACACAACATTACAACTCAAAAATCACAAACATGCAATAAAATACAAACATGCATAACACAAGTCACTAATTAAAATTGAAACACATACAAGCACATGACACTAAAACAAAATAAACACAAGTAAAAAGGGTAAGAAAATTGGGTTGCCTCCTAAAAGCGCTTGTTTAACGTCATTAGCTTGACAGTTTACTCAATGAAGTGCAAATGTTGTTGTTGGTGTGCTCCTTTCACCAACTCTTCTTGAATTACTTTCTAGTCACCAAATCAATTCTCATAGCATAAGAATCTTCATTTTTGCCCTTCCACTACCTTGAAATCTTAAAACACTCAATCCTCTTGATCAACTTTGGCTTGCTAGGCTTGAGTTCCTTGCCTCTCATCAAAGGGTGGTGGTGACTAGTCTTTCTCTTTTTCTTCTCCCTTTCTTGTTTATCTTTTACTTAGCACTTGGAGCATCTTCAAGGGAGGAAGAATTTGGGGCAGCTTGTGATGCTCAACATAGTTGTCTCCTTGTGTCCTATAACTCCTTCAATCTCAGGGTCTTCATGATGCTTTTGAGGCTGTAGTCCTCCTTATGTGAACATCTCCCTGCATACACTTAGACACAACTAGGCTAAAGCCACAAATTAGCCCAAATAAAAGTGAAAATCTCTTTACAACAAAAGAGTTAGTTCTATATACAAAATCAAGTCTACATAAGTTAGAAACCTCACAAAAGTCTAGTATTGACACGAATCCCCGGCAACGGCGCCAAAAACTTGTTAATCTCTTTGGCAAGTGCACCAAATCGTTCAAGTAATAAACCGTGGTAAGACCAGGTATCGTTTTCCCAAGAGACTCGTAATACTAGAAAATTGTGCGATTAACAACTCATCTAGACTCAAGAACAACTCATCATTTAAGAATATGTGCAAAAAGATAAATTCACAAGTAATTACAAGGTTGGACTTTGGTATTGAAGGCACTTGGAAATGGAAAAGACTAGAAATGGTATGAAATGACATTGTTAAGGTTAGTTTTCACCAATGCACTCTTGTGTATAACCAATTTCATCTCCTCTCTATCAATTTACTAAAGTCAATCCACTAAAACACTCTAGCCCTAATCCCTTAGGTGAAAGAGCCTAGGTTTTCCTTATCAAACTCCAATCCCTTGGACAATCTAACAAGCAAACCCGCATTATGAACTAGGATCTAAGACAACATGTGAATCATATCCCATCCCTGGCTCAATGACCCACAAGGACTCTTGTTTAAGTTCAAGATTTCATATCCCATCCCTGGCTCAATGAAACCCCAAAATCAAGTCATGAACGTCCCATTACATGCAAGCTTTAAGATCGAAAACAAGAATACTAGTAATAGATAGAAAAGGCATTTATAAATACGAAACAATCATTCATTACACAAGAGTTCATAGGCTACATCTAACCCTAACAAGATGAATCTGGTTCTCCATTTCCATAGAGAACCCTAAAGCTTACAAACATGGAAGATGGAAGAAGAAGGAGACCCAAAGGAAGAGGAGGAGATGTTCCCACAAGCTCCTCGCGCCCTCCATGAGCTCCAGACGTGAAATCGCGCCTCCAAAGAACCAAAAACCCTTTTTTCTTTCTGCCTCGTGAGTATATATACTGCCCGAATTCTCGCTTAAGCTAAATTATTCTCGCTTAAGCGAGAATTCTTCTTGGAGAAGATAGTCATTCTCGCTTAAGCTAAATTATTCTCGCTTAAGCGAAAATGACTGTTAAATCAATGACTTCCTGGATCACCGAGGCTCTTCAATGTAATGGAGGATCTTCCTAACATCGAAATAGATCAAAAAACAAGGGATTAGAGTATTATTTACGTAATGTAGTTCAAAATATAGATAAATACTAAAACTAAATAAAAGAGAGGATTTAAGCAAGTAATAAGCTAAAGGAGAGTTGATTTTGGGACTAAAATGATGCTTAGATAATGGTAAGAATTAGCATTATCAGTTATCAACGTATTTTATCGGGGCCAAAGTGTAAAATGAAGTCGTGCTCAAGGTTTGCCCAATTATCTCGCATACAACCCTAAACATATAAATATTAGTCCATCACAAACAATAGAGATTCGCCAACCACAACTACAATTCACAGCAAATACCTGTATATAGTGATCTCTCTGACGCTGACTGCTTTGTACAATTGGTCTACATCAACAGTGGTGCTTGGATCCCCAACAAAACTGCGCAATGGGGGGATAACCAATGGTAAGGCCTCCCGTTCGTCTTCATCACCATCATCATGGATTTCAATACAAACAATTTTATCATGACTTCTTGAAACTATCTCATCTTCATATGCGGTTTTATCCTCCCCTCTTACTTCCGTATATGCACCTAGAGGGTCATCAACTGCATTACCATCACCTTGTTGTTCAAATGCACAATCACGACCAACTTCAGGCTCTTCGTCAACTCCAACTCCAGGTGCTTCATCAACTCCACCAGCAACTTCTTCATCAGTACCACGTGCATCTTCTTCAGTAAAGATTGGAGTTTGACAAATTTCAAATAACTCCCTAGTAAGAACTCCAATCTTGGCATTCAATGCTACGAGATCTTCATTGTTTTTCCTCAATCTCTCCTCGGCAACTACTTCCCATGTGCCTTCATCAGAGCTTTCGTCATCATCTTTCTCAACCTTGGATCCTTCAGCCAAGGATCCTTCACTCATCCCTCCGTCATCCATGCGGAAAGCTGCACGGATTTCTGGACGATGACGATCTTCCTTTCGTACATACCACTCTAGATTTAACTGCACCATTATCACACAACAAATTTTGACAAATAAGACAATCAATTTTTACATCAAAAATACATCTCCGGTCTTAAATATATGTTCAATTTTTTCGGTCCTTGATTTAAACGGGAACCATCGCATTATGCGCGGGAAAAACTTGTGTTAAGCATGACCATGCAAAGAAAGTCTTTCAACCGCCCAAGCTTACAATATCATAATATTATTTCATCAAACCTAATTGACAATGTTCTCTAGTACATCAAAATAATAAACTATAAATCATGTTACCTACAACACTGCCACATTGCCACTAAGAGTGAGTGACTGCGCGATACCTCCTCTCATAATTTTCTTCTTACATTTATTTAAATTTTGTACAATATGTTTATGTACACCGGTGCACCAATCGTATAGACACAAACTATCTAAGTCATCTAACACTGCAAAAGGCATGTTACAAACATGTCTTGATTTCCTAGGAAAATAAAAAGCAACCAAACAAACTAATATATATAACCTACATACTACATCAACATAAATGTTATTATCATGCACAATGACATTAAACATGTCCGTCAAATCCTTCAAAGTGATAGTTTTTGATTTGAACAGTTCACCAACCAATCCAACAACTACTTCATCAAACGGAATCTCTAAACCACCTATTTCTAAACCTATGCTCATGAACACATCAATAACTGAAAAGGGCACCAACTGTTGACTTACTCTAAAACTATTATCATGCCCGGCCCACCTGCAAACCATAACCTTCAATAATTTCAAATTCACCTCCACAGGACTTTGAATATTCAAACACCACATAAATGGAGTCATCCTAATGCGCTCCACATGACACTTTCCTAGTAAACGATTCATTTCAATAATGATCGATGAGTCCATCGAGATAAGAAGCCGCCACTACACAAAAATGATGATAACTTTATTAATAACTACAATTGATACGATATTAAATAATCTATAAAAACAAAATTTGAAGGTATCTTACACTTCGGTTTTTCCCTTCCATTGAAACTGCCCTAACAAGATAACAATCCACACTCGTTATATCATTAAGGTTAATGAAACACCAAAAAGGCATTGTAAAAGACAATGTGAGGGGTCGCCCAATTTAACTTACCACAACAACGACGGATAACAATGCTCCACGGCCTCCACAACAAAGTAACCACACACAAAATGACACCCGCCTTCCAACCACACAAATACAACAACACAAGACCAACAACACTAGGGTTTCAAAGATA
>JAHCHA010011001.1:1985-20366 GCA_027742795.1 Vigna hirtella | reverse complement strand
AACAAGTTTGTGGCGCCGTATTTCGGTGTTCATAAATTTGTCATCAATCATGTAGCTATAAAGTATTTACTAACTAAACCCGACTCTAAATCGTGTTTGATTAGATGGGTACTTTTACTACAAGAGTTTGATGTGGAAATCGGTGACAAGAAAGGGAGTGAGAATGTGATTGCTGATCATCTATCCCGGTTAGTGCATGGTGAAGTCACAAGCAAAGAAAAAGAGATCTGGGAGTCTTTTTCAGATGAAACACTTATGTATATTCTACAAAGGCCATGGTTTGCTGATATGGCTAATTTTAAAGCTGCGAGAGTAATTACAGAAGATTTTAATTGGCAACAGAAGAAAAAGTTTTTGCATGATGCAAAACAATTTATCTGGGATGATCCATTTTTATTCAAGATTGGAGCAAACAATCTGTTGAGACGATGTGTTACTAATGAAGAAGCAGAATGAATTCTTTGGCATTGTCATGATTCACCTTATGGAGGGCATTTTAATGGAGAAAGAACAGCTGCAAAGGATTTTATTAGCCCACTTTGTTTAAAGATGCTCATAATCATGCCAGAAATTGTGATAAATGTCAGAGAACTGGAAGCATCTCTAGAAGACATGAAATGCCATTACAAGGTATCTTGGAAGTTGAAGTCTTTGATTGTTGGGGGATAGATTTTGTTGGACCTTTTCCATCGTCTTTCAATAATGAATTTATATTGGTGGCGGTAGATTATGTGAGTAAATGGGTAGAAGCTATGGCGTGTCCCAAGAATGATGCTAGCATTGTAATTCAATTTGTGAAAAGACAAATTTTTGCCAAGTGTGGAACTCTCAAGATACTCATTAATGATGGAGGATCTCGTTTTTGCAACTGTCAGCTTGCAAAGGTACTCAAGCACTATGGCGTGAAACATAAGGTGGCTGCACCTTATCATCCACAAACAAATGGACAAGCAGAGATGTCTAAGAGGGAAATAAAGAGGATTTTGGAGAAAACGGTTGCTTCATCAAGGAAGGATTGGTCTCAAAAGCTAGATGATGCTTTTGGGCATACAGGACGGTAATGAAGACAGTTATAGGGTTATCTCCTTTTCAGTTAGTCTATGGAAAAGCATGTCATCTACAGTGGAGATGGAACATCGAGCTTGTGGGCTTTGAAGTTCTTAAATTTTGATCCATTTGACACTCATGATAGGAGAAGAAGGCAAATCCTTGAGCTTGAAGAGATGTTGTTGCATGCTTATGATTCCTCTAGGAATTACAAAGAAAAGGTAAAATTTTATCATGACAGGAAGCTGGTAAAAAGGGTTTTTCATCCAGGACAGCGGGTGTTATTGTTTAACTCACGCTTAAAGCTCTTTCCTGGGAAGTTGAAGTCTAAGTGGTCTGGTCCATTTATAGTGAAGAATGTTCATCCGCATGGAGCAATTGAGTTGACAAATCCGTCTGCTGAAGATCCAAAAAGAAGTATTTGAGTGGTGAGGTTGAACGCCTTACTACAATCATGGAGTTGGTTGATCTTTGAGTTTATTGGGTCAGGCTCGTGACGTTAAACAAGCGTTTACTGGGAGGCAACCCATTTTTCTAACTTTATTCATTTTATTTCGAACTATATTTTGCTTCTATTATGTGATATACTTGGCTTAGAACTTTATCTGTGTGCAATGATTTGATGATGATGATGTTTGTGATGAGTATTGCTTCATGATGTTGATTATAGTGATTGATGTTGAGATGATGCATGATGCTAATATACAGGTGGTTGCTCACAATATTGTGAAACTGATGAATGATGATTTGTGATTGTGTTACTGAGCAGGATGTTTATCTAAATGTTGGAACTTGAATTAGCTTGGGTGAGGATTGGACTCCAAAGTGTTTGTGAATGATTGTTATTACTTTGAAAGCATGAATGACTTTGCCCAGGTTTCTATGATTGAATCACTTGCTTGCACGTGTCATATGATCAAGGCCATCTGTTGTTATCCCTTTTTAGCCAATGCATGATTTTAGCCCAATAAAAGAGAGCACAATGTGTTCTATCCTTTGAACCTTTAACTTTGAACATAGTATGAAAACCCTTTTTGAAAATCTTTACCTTGAGTTAAGTTTAGAATATTTTGTGTGGTATTGATAAAGGTTCAAGTTTGGGGTTGTTGGGAAATTTGGAAAAGAATAAGCATTAAGCTAAGTGTTGAGCAAATGAAAAGCAAAAGAAAAAGAAAAGAAAAGAAAGAAAAGCTCAATGCAAGGGAAAGTTGGGAAGAAGTGAAAATGGTTTCTTGAAAAAGAGAGATTGTGTGTAAATGATGAAATTATGAATAACTTTCTTAACTCAAGGATTTTGTGATCCGAAAAAACCAATTTTCTTCTTAGCCCAGCCACATTACAAGCCATAGAAAAGCCCTTGTGATGATACTTGCTTGTGAGTTTGATTGATTGTGGTTAAATGAAAGACAAAGTTGATTTATGTGACATTGTGATAGTAGAATGAATGAGTCACCTCTATATACACCTGTGTGTCTGAGAGAAACACTTTTTCTTGGTAAGGAGTAGTTCCATGTATGCATGATTACATCTTTGCTTGGTTGATCAGTCATGAGTATAGCATCTGTTGAACATTTTGTGAGTATGTGAGCTCCACAATGAGCTTAATTGAATCAAGGAATTTATTCATCTTGAGTGATATTCTTTATGATAAGCTGATTTGAGCAATTACTTGTCTTGCATTAGTGTAGAAAGGGCTTTAGACGTCTGTTCTTTTGGCTTTTTGACGTCCGACCTGTACCCGACGTCTTTGTGAGTGACGTTAGTCAAATGTCGAGGGTATGACTCGGACGTCTATATAGACGTCCGTTGTGGTCAAGCCCGACGTCTATATAGACGTCCGAGGCATACCCCTCGACGTCCATATAGACGTCCGAGGTATACCCCGACGTCTATATAGACATCGGAAGAAGATACCCCCGACGTCCATATGCCTGAAACGGGTTGTTTAGGGATTAGGGGGCTGGACGTCGGTTTGTGCACTACCAGACGTCTATAGACGTTCGTCAGTGACTAACCGACGTCTACTGGGTGTTTTTTTTTTAAAATTAATTTATTTTTGCATTAAAACCACACCTGAAAAGCAGAACATTGTCCCAGAACAATATAGTATAGTATATATGCGTTTCATATAAAGAAAGTTCTACTTAATGTACAAAATAATCCAATACCAAAACTATAAAGATATAAACTTAAACTAAAACTAAGCAATGTTCAACAACATATAAAACTGTTCCTAACTCCATCTTTGCAGAAGATAAGCTGTCCACTCCTGCCTTATCTGCCTAATTGTGTGCTCTGGTATAGGAGATGTACTCTTGAAGCGCTGCAAAATTGAAGAAAGATTCATTATGGTTTCATATATGTTTAAAGATGAATTTGATTTGTAATGTATTCAAGGTATGCATCATTACCTCATTCCAGTCATCTGTAATGACAGCTCGAATGATAGTCTTAATCCAACACATGACATAGAAGCCACATTCCCATGAATCTTGCTGCTGGTTACACTAAAATGACAAACTAAATAGTCAAAAATTTAGATCATTCAATAACATAGAAAATGAATTAGAACTATAAATGACTTACAACCTTTGGATACAAAATTTGAACTAGTTGACCTCGAGATTTACCAATAACTCTGTACATATTGAAAACACAAAGTAAAATTATCATAACTATATTTATCATAAAAGTTTAAGGTGAACATCAAATTCAAAGTCATTTTTGGAGAAACACTTAGCCTTGAAGCATGGTTCTCAAGTCATTTTTCATCTTCCTGTGCAACGAACAAAACCATATAATTTTACATTGTTTGGGAATGATGACCATTAGCTGTCAGTGCGACCTATCACGAAGGACAAATAGTTATTTAACTAATTAAGGAAACTTTAATAATGAACTTTTACATATAACAACACCTACCCATCAATGTATGGCACAAGGTATACGTCTCTTTTTGACTCATCCATCCATGTTTGCAAATAATGTTGTCTGTTTTCAAGTGTGTTACCAGAAGGTTGAATGGTCTGAGGTTCAACAAATCCGTACATGGAAGACCGACCTTGGTCTACAACGATTGTGTCCATGTACCTAAAACAACAAAGTTAAGTTGTTAGAAACTATAGGAATCTAAATAAAAGGAATATGGAAGACAAAATTAACTATCTTACATGCACCACAATTGAATGATGGAAATATTCAACATCCTGTCTCCCCCAATCACCTCCAATGCATCAGGCAATGTGATATATACTGGCACATGGGGGGGTGGGGGGCAGACCAAATACTCTCAAATCCCATTATAGTTCTAATGGTGCTCTCTTCAACCTGGGTAATCTTGTCATTAGCTTTGATAGAGGATCATCATCCGCTTCAGCCATGTCATCATCTTCATGTATGACTTTATCATGAATCGGCTGCTTCTGAGGACGTCTGAACTGAAGATAAGAATTTCATCAAAGAGTTATCAACAAATATTTTTAAACTTAACATAGAAATACTAATAACAAAGACATTATACCTGTGGAGTAGCAATGTGTGACATGATCGATGCTCTAGGCCAGGCTATAAATGATCCTATAGCCTTCCCCACAAAATTAATTTCTGGAGTGGGTACAGGCACCTAAGCCTGGGGATCCCGAATCTCGTCAATCGTCACACGCACGTGGTGGGGTAATATGGGAACACCATGAATAGTCTGCCCTCCCACAAGCACTCGTCCAACAGCCACAATGCTTAAAATTGATACTAAAAGCAACCTTTAACACTTAGAAACTAGCTTGAAATCATGCTTTTGGTCATATTTTTAGAAATAAGAGAGCTGGACAGGTTTATGCTTGATTTCAGTGTTTTATGCAGGTTTTAAGGTGAATTTGGTGAAAGAAGTGAAGAAGGATAGAGATGGAATCAGAAAAGACATCAAAAAGTGCAAAAGGAGAAGTCGCAACTACCGCTCAGCGGCAGTTTACCACTGAGCGACACTCGTGAACTCACGTTGGATACGCTGAGGGGTGAAAATGCCGCTGAGGGGGAAGAATCAACTCACGCACTTACCGCTGAGCGGTAGTTTACCGCTGAGCGGCACTCTTTTGGGCCTAGGCCCACTTTTCTGTAATTTTACGAATAATATATAAGCTTTAGGTGTTCCTAGGGTTTGTATCTTTGGCTGGGAGGAAGCAGAAACACACTTTTCACCCCTTGGGGGGTAGATTGGGAGATGGTGACAGCTCTCCTCTTCTCTTTCTAGGGTTTTTCTATCTCTTTCATTCTTTCATTATTGTTCATCTAGTTTCACCATGAATATGGTGAACTAAACTTTGTATGGTTGTTGGGGAATCAATGTAATCTTGTGAAACTCTCATATATGGAATTTGTGTTTTAACATCTTATTTTAAGATACATGCTTTCTTTCATCATTAGTTAGGGTTTTTCCTCCTTGCTTAAAGCTTGCATTGTTTAACTCATTCGATGCCATGATTATTGATTTTGTCGATATGGGAACGTACGGGGAAATCTAGATCTGGGGAAAATCTCCCAATAGCATTTTGCCTAGACATAGGAATATGAGGGTTGGTTGTCGTTAAGCTTCTGCGCTTATGAATTAATTATTAGGAATGCTAGGAATTGTATGAACTCGTAATTAAGGATAGGCCTTCTTGCAAGGTGATTTAGAGAGTGGCATTTACATTGATGAAAAGAATGATGAATTCCTAAAAGTATATGAGAGTGGATAAGATGAAATTGATAACCCCAACAACATACTCATCCATCTAATTCGTTAAAGTGTTTGTATTCCTCTTTTCCATTGATCAACTTCATGCATACATGTTTAATTACTGTCTTTTGCATTTAAAACCTAAAATCAATTGCTTACAAGTCTTAAATAATCAACAAATCATATAGCTAACTAGGCCGTGAGTCCTTTGAGAAAACGATACTTGGTCTTACCTAGTTTTATTACTTGCCGATTGTTAAACAAGTTTTTGGCACCGTTTTTCGGTGTTCATAAATTTGTCATCAGTACACGCACCTGAGCCTGGGGATCCCGAATCTCATCAATCGTCACACGCACGTGGTGGGGTAATATGGGAACACCATGAATAGTCTGCCCTCCCACAAGCACTCGTCCAACAGCCACAATGCGTGGGGGATCCCCATCAACCAACAGCTCATATTGACCGCTATACTGAGTAGGTTCTATAGTAGAGCATGATCCTCTAGTGTTCACACGAGGTGGTGTGGGAGTTTCAACGGGCCCCATGTTGCCCTGCGTCATGGAATGCAGCTTCTCTTCAAGCGCTCTTTGTATTTCTTTTTGTTCTTGTAGTTGCTCCATGAATCGTTTCTCCATTGATCTCATGCTTTGGTTGAGTCTTTCCTCCCACTGAAGATCCATCTGCCTCAGTGCCTCCTGACTCATTGATTGAGTGGTTTTCTGTGTAGGGCCAAAGTAGTCACGAAGACCAATCGCCCCAGGAACTCCACGTACACGTCCTGGGTGCTCGGGCTTTCCAATGGCCATTGTTAGAATGCCGTCCCTACCTTGGCCAGCAAATGTTCCCTGAGTCTGCTGCTCAACCAACTCATCCTGCACATAAAAAAACAAAGTTACTTAAAAGACATGCTGTGATAAATACACAATCAAACAATGTTTAGAATTTGAACTTACAATTCTTTGTGAGATCAAGGCAGCTGAGGAAGATGTCATGTTCCCATCAGATTTATTCCGAGCAGCCTTCCACAGCTCTAGACTTTCTAATTTTTTTTCCAGTTTTGCATAACCACCTCGTGATAACAAGTGTGGTGCATCGTTTAGCCTTTGTCTTTCTTGGGTGGCTAACCTTTTACCCTGTGAAACCATGTATATAAATAAGTGTAAAATCATAAGAACTCAATGAAAGACTTTTCAGATGTTAAGAAACATACCTTCCATTCCTCAGACTCTCTAGATGCACGAAACTGTATCCACTCCTCCTTTGTGAAGGTATACTGCTGACATGGATTTTCATGTTGTCTGTCTCCAAAGACATATAGTCGTGTCATCCTTGTCTTGAAATCCCTCCATCTTATCACTATATACGATAACACTTTCTTTCTAATTTGTATTGTGTTTGGAATATCATAATGTTGCTGTTTAAAACAAAAAACATGTTATTGATAAGAAAAGATGAAAGAAATAAGTATATCAAAATTCTTTTAAGTAAACATACCTGAATATCTTGCCATAAGAGGTTCTTGTCGACCTCTGGGACGTCATCCCAAGTTGCATGAAGGATAGAGATATGGCTTTTTGCTAACTTACCCAGATAACTCCTAAACCTATCAGCATTTGGCCCTGATGCCTGACCTGATCTAGGGTCAATGTCAACATGTCTCCTCTGCCCATCAACGCGTCCGGATGTCACATCTACCAATCATGTGACGCCTCGACCACGTCTGGTCTGTCCCGATCCTGAGTCTGAGGCCGACATACCTGAACAATTATACAAGGTTAGTAATAATTCAATTATGATGAACATACATATAAAGTCAATACAAAAAATATCACAACCTATTAAGATATTGTTTTCTCCCAAATCCCTTCATTGTGATCACTACGAATTGCCTGGATGACATCGACAACGTTATCAACTGGGTCTTCAATGGGTCTAGATGCAACAGATGTTGTCTCAAGTATATCAAGAGAATCGTCATCATCATGTCCATGCATGTTTTTTCCTTCTAAAACCACTGACCATTTTTTATTTGCTGGATCATTTTCGTAGAATATTTGTCTTGCTTGACTAGCCATGATAAATGGTTCATCAGTGTAATTCATCTTGTTTAAGTCTACCAATGTGAAACCAAAGTCATCTGTCATGACACCAGAATTTATATCAACCCATTTACACTTGAAAACTAGGACTCTAAAAGTGACGTAATCAACTTCCCATATTTCTTGTATTATTCCAAAATAACTCATGGATGCTGTGATTGGATTTTTGTCTTTAGAACTAGCAAAGTGCACAGCCTCAGCTTGTAGTGTGACGCCACTATTTTGAACTCTACTTTTTGTCATCTTCTACCTTTGTCTGAAAAGAAATATTGTTTATATAGTACCCACCATATGTAATGACATCTGTGTTCGGCCCACGAGATAACCTCAATAAACTTTCAGAAACATGTGGAGTCGCAGAAATCTTTTTCTTAAACCATTGTAAGAAGGTTTTCACATGTTCATTAAGATGCCATTTTTCACTCATTCTTGGATTTGCTGCCTTTATTTCATTAACGTGGTCAGAAATGTAAGGAATCACATCAACAGTGTTGTTTAAGACGTACAAATGAGCTTGGTCAACTTCTTTTCTGCTAACACTTTGAATTCTCACACCTCGAACACCCTTACCTTCACATTTTCCTTCATGTTTGCTCTTGGGAAGACCCATGGGTTCACAAGATGACATATAACTTGAACAAAATTCAATGGCTTCTTCTGCAACGTATCGCTCTATGATTGAAGCTTCTGGTCTATACTGATTCTTGACATATCCCTTTAAGATGTTCATGTATCTTTCAACTGGGTACATCCACCTTAAGAAGATCGGCCCACATATTCGAATTTCTCTGACTAGATGAACAATCAAATGTACCATGATGTCAAAAAAGGAAGGTGGAAAATACATCTTCAATTGACATAGTAGTCTTATTCCTTCATTTTCCAATTCATCTAAACCTCGAGGGTCAACAACTTTCTTGCAAATGGCATTAAAGAACAAACTCAGACGTGTCAGAATACCCCTAACAGAAGGAGGTAATATGCCTCGAATAACAACAGGTAACAATTGTTGCATCAATACATGACAATCGTGAGACTTTAAACCAACTAACTTTAAGTCTTGCATAGAAACAAGGTTACTAATATTTGAAGAATAACCTTGTGGAACCTTCACACTTCTTAAACAGTTACAAAAACTTTGTTTTTCTTTTTTACAAAGTGTGTGACAGGCTGGGGGCAGATAGGTGCGTCTTCCTATTATTTGTGGATGTAACTCAGATCGGATTCCCATGTCAGCCAAATCTTGTCGTTCTTTTATTCCGTCTTTGCCCTTGCCTTTGACGTTTAATAAAGTTCCGATGACACTGTCACAAACATTTTTTTCAATGTGCATCACATCAATACAATGTATAACATCAAGTTCACACCAATATGGAAGCTTAAAAAATATTGATCGTTTCTTCCAATGTTTTTTGCAGAGGTACTTTTATGATGTTTTCCAAACACAATGTCAATGTTTTTGATTTCGTTGTACACCTCTTCACCATTTTGGGGTCTGCACACAACCTCATCCTCAGCACTTTCATTAAATGCTTTTTTCAATCTACGATAAGGATGATTACGAGGAAGGAATTTTCGATGTCTTGTATATACCGTCTTCTGACCATGCTTCAATTGAAGGTAACTAGTGTTTTCTTCACATATGGGACATGCAAAATGACCTTTAACACTATAACCGCTTAAGTTTCCATACGCTGGGAAATCATTTATAGTGCAAAACAACATTGCACGCAAATGAAACTGTTCCTCAACATGTGAATCAAACACGTGGACCCCTTCTTCCCACAACAATTTCAAATCATCAATTAAAGGTTTTAAGTAAACATTAATGTCATTTTCAGGTTGTCTAGGACCCGATATCATCATGGACAACATCACATATTTTCTCCTCATGCACAACAAAGGAGAAAGATTGTAAATCATCAACATAACTGGCCATGAACTATGTTTGCTACTTAAGTTTCCATAAGGATTCATACCATTAGTTGCAAGTGCAAGTCTTAAGTTTCTTGGATCTCCACCAAATTTTGGAAATTTTTCATCAATCTTTTTCCATTGTGGTGAATCAGCAGGATGTCGAAGAAGATTATCGCATTTTCTTTCGTCAAAGTGTCATTTAAGGTTCTTTGCATTTTCTTTAATGGAGAACATACGTTTGAACCTAGGTATTATAGGCAAATACCACATCACCTTAGCAGGTGCACCATCATTACCTTCATTAGTAGTGTTTCTGTCAGATTTCTTTTTAAAACGGGATAAACCACATGTTGGACAATACTTTAGCGAAGCAAACTCCTTTGTGTACAAAACACAATCATTAGGACAAGCATGTATCTTTTGATATTCAAGACCCATTGGACATAAAAAAAATTTTGCCTCATAATTACGAATAGGTATTGTATTATTTTCTAGAAGCATCTCCTTCAACAACTCGGTGAAACTTTTATCAGTCCATCCATTCCTTGCTTTTAAACTAAACAACTTTAAAGTTGCAGACAGACGTGTAAAGTTCGAGCATCCGGGGAACAATAGGTGCTCTGAATCATTTATAAGAGAATCATACAAATTAGCTCTTCCAAAATTATCTTCACCGACATCACGTATCATGTCCTCTAAATGATCACTTATCCATTCTTCCACATAATTCGTTCCTCGTGACGTGGTAGGCTGGTCCAATACTTCTCCATGCCAAGTCCAAACGGTATAAGTCCTCATTATGCCGAACATGAATAGATGGTCACACACATTGCCTAAGTCTTGTCGTATTTGATTAAGACAACGAACACAAGGACAAAAATATGTCTCGTTCACAGACTTAGCATTTTGTTCAATGTATTGCAAGAACTCCAAAACACCCTTATCATATTCTTCCCTGATGCGACGTTCATTCATCCAGCTTCGATCCATACTATGTTCGTAAAATCATCATTTTAAGTTTTTAACTCTCACAAGGTTAGGCCCTACCCATTCAAAAAATTATTTTTCATAATTTGCTAAGACACGTGAAAAGAAGTCTACATCATAAATTTGATAAGATTTCGGCAGCATTTCGCATTGGTCTCCGAAATACACGAAATGAGAGTAGTCAACGATGACCACAATCAAATATGCATCCGGAGAACAACACAAATACTGAACCAAAATTTTATCAATCTTATCCATAAACTCCAACTTACATGTTATTGCAAATTATGAAAATTAATTTTCTCAAACTGTCCAATCGGACAATTCAAAATTTAACACAAACGATTAAAAGATTAATCGTTTTGTTAAATTTAAAACGGGAACTAAGTTTTACTCAATGATTTGATACTTATAATCTAACATGTCAATTATAATAACACAACTAATACATGCATATTCAAAAGCCAATAACACATGCAGACCTTAAAGTAAAAAACATGCATACACAAAACCCAATAACATGCATACAAAAAAATTATCAACGAAGAAGCTAACCTGAAAAGCAGATTCCAAATGAAATGGAGGGAAATCGAGGAGTGCACGACCTAAAACGTAGGCCAAAAAGAGTCAAAAATGCCGCCCAAGAACACACAAGAAACTGCACCAAAACGCACCGAAAACGATTTTTAATCGGTTCAAATCAAAGATATTTCATCATAAAGCAATTTAATCGGATTAAAAGTAAATTTAAACGGTCCAAAAGAGAGAAAACGCACCTGGAAATGCAATGCCGCAGAGAGAACAGTGAGCGTAACTCCTCGCGAGTTCGCCATTTTAGTATAAATGGCCCCAGACGTCGGGTACTGGAGGGCCCTGACTTTTATAATATTATAGACGTCGAGGCCACAACTAATATGACGTCTTTTGGATTTAAATATTCATGTTCGCGGAGGGGCCCCGACGTTTATAATATTATAGATGTCGGGGCCCCTCTAACGGATGTTTAAGTGGCTGAAATAAACGTCGGGGCCCCTCCACAACGGACGTTTAAGTGGCTGACATGGTAGTTGAAGAGTTAACTTTTTCAGCCACTCAAACGTCCGTTGGAGGGGCCCCAACATTTATAATATTATAGACGACGGGGCCCCTCCACAACGGACGTTTAAGTGGCTGACAAGGTAGTTGAAGAGTTAACTTTTTCAGCCACTGAAACGTCCGTTGGAGGGGCCCCGATGTTTATAATATAATAAACGTCGCGCCCCCCCCCCCACAAGGGAGGTCTAAGGTCCCGCTTATTTACTAAAATGCCACAGGTCAATTATTTACTTTGGTGTTTTCGTGGACGGACGTCTATTGGGTGACGTTAAAGGCCAATTCTGCACTAGTGTTGAAAGAAAAGGTTTTGAAAGGTGTTGAAACCATTGTATTGATTGTTTGAAAGCCAAGTTACATTTTGTTTGCTTGAGGACAAGCAAAGTTCTAAGTTTGGGGTTGTGATAATGGTTGAATTTACCGTTATTTGATACTTATTTTGATACTATAAACACCCTTTTTGAGTTAGAAAGTAGCTTGGAATCATAGTTTTGATGAATAAAGAGAGTTGAAGGTGAATTTAATGGTTTTGTGCTAGATTTCAGTGTTTTCAACAGTAATTGAGATGATTTGGAAGAAGAGTTGAAATAGTAAGGAGTTGGAACTCAGGAAGGGATGGAAAAGCATCAAGAAAGAAGGATCGCAGCAGCGCTGAGCGCCACTTTAGGGGCCCTCAACGCCAGAGTACACTGTCTCACGCTTGGGTGCCCTTTTCTAGAGCCCTCAACGCAGGATACCCCTGGCTCGCGCCCGCGCGCCCTTTTCAGGGGTGCTGAGCGCAACTTCCTCGAGTCGCACCACGCTTGCTTGCCGTCTAAGCTGACCCTGAGCGTCAATTCTGACCCACACACCGCTGGGCGCCATAAGTGGGGCGCTGAGCGCCAGTCTTGTGGGCTTGGACCCATTTTCTGTTATTTTTATGTTCTATTTAAGGACTTGGACGTCCTAGGTTTCACATCTTTGGACGGAATAGGCTCAGAAACACACTTTTTGCTTCCTCGGAGGCGGATTTGGATGCGGAAGCTCCTACGTTCAATTTCTAGGGTTTTATCTTTCATTATTTTTCCATTATTCATCTAGTTTCACCATGTCAATGGTGAACTAAACTCTATTTGTTGTTGGGGATGATGTAACATTTGTAAACTCTCATGTATTGAATTGATTCTTGATTATATATGCTTCTTTCATTAATCGTTAGGGTAATTCTTCTTTGCGTAATGCTTGCTTTGTTTAACTCATTCTTTAGCATGATGTATGATTTGCATGAGTACCGGTAGATATCTTACAATTCATGATCTGGAGAATTAATTATTAGGAATGCTAAAAATCGTATGAACTAATAGTTAAGGATAGACTTTCTTCGCCAAGGAATCGGGTTTTAAGTATTTTAGATCGTGATATTAACATTAATGAAGAAGTAGAATTCATATATACATGAGAGTAAACTAGGTGAAATCTAACCCCGTTCATCTTTGCACTTTTGTCCAATTGATCAAATTGCATGCATATTTACTTTTCAGTATTTGCATTTTAAACCTAAAAGAGTTTGTTTTCAAGTCTTATTTAATCAAGAAATCACATAACTGTTTAGGCCGTGAGTCTCTAGGGAAACGATACTCTGTCTTACCTTGTTTATTACTTGATACGATTCGATACACTTGCTGGAGTCTTAACACACGCCTGAGCGCGCTTTCAGGGACGCTCAACGCCAGTCTTCAAGTAGCGTTTCACACCTGGGCATCCTTCCTAGGGCGCTGAGCGCTATCCTCTCGCAAGCTCGCCTCAGCGCTCTAAGTAGGGGCGCTGAGCGGTGTCAACGTTGGCCCATGATATTCAGCCCTATTTAAGGATTTGCTCGACCTAGAGGGGGTATCTTTTGACAGAATTGACACAAACTCAAATTTTCTCCAACTCTCTGAGGGCAAAAGTGGATGCAGAAGCTCTCCTCTTCAGTTTTTAGGGTTTATCTTTCATTCTCATTCCATAGTTCATCTAGTTCCTCCATGACAAGGGGAAACAAAATTCAATTTGTTGTTGGGGGATGATGTAACCTTGTGAACTCTCATGTATTTGAATTGATTTTAATTATATATGCTTCTTTCATCAATTGTTAGGGATTTTCTCCTTTGCTCTATGCTTGTTATGTTTTGATCACTCATGGCATGATTTTATGGTCTTTTTTGTTATTGGGAAATACCTAGAAACCACGATCTGGAGAATTTCTCCCAAAAGCAGTATTGCTCAGGGATGGGGGTATGAGTTTTGGTCATCTTAAGCTTCTAATCGTAATGCATAATTAATTATTAGGGATGCAAGGGATTGTGGTCTAGTAATTAAGTATAGACTTTCTTTGCCGAGGGGTCGAGTTTTAAGTAATTTAGAAAGTGATGTTAACAATTGCATGAAGAAGATGAATTCTTATATACATGAGAGTAAACTAGGTGAAATCTAAACCCCAACAACATACCCATCTCATAATTTCAATATCATTCATTCACCTTTGTGTTTTTTTCTTCAATTGATCAAAAGTGCATTCATATTTATTTTATTGTTTTTGCATTCAAAATCCTAAATTGTTTTTCAAAACTCTTAATTAGTTGAGTAATCACATGATTGTTTAGTGTCATGAGTCTCTTGGGAAACGATACTTGGTCTTACCATTTATTATTACTTGATACGATTCAGTACACTTGCCGAGGTCTTAACACCAGTCATTCCTGCTCCAGCTCATCCACTAACTTCTTTGACAGTGTCCAAGGAAATTGTGCACTTACCACTCCTACCCTGTGGTCTATGTCCTGCTGAAGATACTCCTTCAACTTATGTTGTTCCCATGCACGAAACTCAACCACAAATACACCGTGGTGTCTAGCCTACTCATCCTATGGTCACATGCGCCAAATTAGGTATTTTCCCACCCCGTCATTTTGCTGACATTACCACTTACCAACCATCTTCTCTTCTTTATGCTCTGCTCACCAATTCTACACCCAAAGGGTTCAAATCCACTGCAAAACATCCTGGTTGGTTGGATGCTATGCATAAAGAGCTCTTGGCCCTACACTCCAATAATACTTGGGATCTTTTCCCACGCCTATCCAACACTAACGTTGTAGGGTCCAAATGGGTGTTTCGCATTAAATATCTTTCAGATGGATCAATTGACAAATTTAAAGCACGGTTGGTCGCACAAGGCTTCACTCAAACACCTTGTCTTGACTATGATCACACCTTCAGTCCTGTTGTTAAAGTTGCCACCATTCGTGTCATTCTCACTCTAGTAGTGATGAATAATTGGCCTCTTCATCAAGTGGATGTCAACAATGCATTCTTGAATGAGCAACTCACACATCCTGTCTACGTGGAACAACCTCCTGGGTTCGTTGATCCTCGATACCCAAATCATGCTTGTCAATTTCGGAAAGCTCTTTATGGTCTCAAATAGGCCCCTCTTGCGTGGTTTCAACGATTCAGCTCGTTTTTGCTCAGTCTTGGGTTCCTCGGGAGCAAGGCAGATCCATCTTTATTTGTCTTCCACAACACTCCAGCCACTTTATATATACTTGTTTATGTTGATGACATAATTTTACAGGGAATAATAATCCTTTAGTTCAAATTTTTTTTGGAAAGGTTCAAAACTGAGTTTGCTGTCAAGGATTTAGGTCATCTAAATTACTTTCTTGATCTAGAGGTCCACTACACTACCAATGATGTCTTTCTAAGCCAGGCCAAATATGCTGAAGACATTTAATTCAGGGCCCATATGTTGGATGCAAAACCGATAGCCACACCGCTACAACCTGATATCCAACTGGCAACCACATGAGATCCTTTCTCTGATCTCACTCAATATCGCTCTCTTATTGGTGCACTCTAGTATCTTACTATAACTCGTCCTGACTTGTCCTACACGGTCAATTTGGTCAACTATTTCCTCCAAGATCCAACAAATGATCACTTTTAAGCAGTTAAACGCATCCTTCGATATGTCAAGGGCACCATGTCCTATGGCCTATCCTTCACCCGTGGAGCTTCGTTTAATGTTCTTGGATACTCGGATGCAGATTGGGCTCACTGTATTGAAACTAGACGATCAACCTATGGTTATTCTATCTTCTTAGGTGAAAATCTCGTCTCCTTGAGTGCTAAGAAACAACCAACCGTAGATCGATCCAGCTATGAATCAGAATATAGAGCCATGGCTAATGCGATAGCTGAACTAATATGGATTACTCATCTTCTAAATGATTTGCATATTTCCTATCAAGTGCCAACTCTTCTTTGTGACAACAAAAGTTCCATATTCCTTTACCAAAATCTGGTGGCTTACAAATGAGCTAAACATATTGATATTGATTACCACTTTGTTTGAGAGCTCGGTCTTTCTAAAAAACTCATCACTCAATTCATTCCTTCCAATCTCCAACTAACAGACATATTCATAAAAAGTCTGCCTCGACCACTGTTCCAGTTATTCAGAGCCAAGCTTCACGTTGAACCGAATCCCACACTTTGCTTGAGGGGTGATGATAACAAATAATATATTTGATTGAAGTTTACCATATTTAGCTTATACATAATTGATTATATCTTGATATATTATCTCCTTAATTGTAGGATCTAGATAATTTGTATAATCTATATATTGTACGTTGGTTATTCTTTACCAATAAAAAAAAACACATATGCACCAATCTTTACAGACTTTGCAAGACAAAGATGAAACATATGGTCCCTGTCATTTATGGTAATAGTTAGCATGCATCAGTCATGTACGAGAGAATTGAATATGGAACAGAACATAGCATAAAAATGTCATTTTTTCACAAGATACACGCATGGAGATTCACCTTAATAAAATGATTTCCAAATGAAACGAACCTAGAACCTCTATTCTTGAACCTCTATTTTATTTTCATTATCTAGAATCTCTATTATATTTTTCAGCTTCTTATTTTCACTTTTAAACTTGTTGATCAAGTCTTGAAAAGCATCAAGTAGTTTATAGTACCTATTTTCGGTGCTTTCAGATTCAAAACTACTTACACTAATTTCAGATAATGTAGATCTTGATATCAAGCATAAATCTATTTCCTCTTTGTCTTCTTCTCTTTCTTTACTGCCATCATCTTCATTGCCTTCTTCCTCAACCTCATCATCTGTTGCTACTTTTTCATCACCCAAATTTTGATTCCCCAATAATTTCTGGAGTGCAGCATACTCTCGATCCAGTTTGTCAAGCCTGGAGGTGTAGGTGGAATGATGGTTAATCAATGTTTTGATTTGCTTAACCATATATCTCTCAAAGTCAATCTTGGGTTTATAGGAAGGTGCTACAATAGACATTTTCACATTTAGTAGGTCAGCATCTTCATTGTTTGCAGATTGTGTAGATTTGGCCATTAAGTTGAAATCAGTTTCTTGTTCAGAGTGCTCGCTGGATTCAGTGTTGTCCTTATTTACCTCAGTTGTTGGTTCAATTTGAATGTGGGACATTGAAATTTGATGTCTCCTTCTTTTTCACATTCAGTGTTGGAAGGAGCAACACATTCATCTTGCTTTCTAGAGTGCTCTTTATTCCCTGCAAAATTCAAGTTAGCTTTTCTTTTGAATATCAAAAATTTAGAAAATCTTTCTACCATCAGATCTGTCTCTTCATTCTCTGAACTTTTTGCAAATTCCGTAGCAGTTTCAGCAACACATTTCAAAGTGTTGATGTATATTTTCTCCTCTTGATTTGGCCTTCTTGATCTAGATAAATCTTTGGCTTTGACCTTCTCAATTCTTGTCTTGATTAGTTCATGAGGACTGTTGATCACAACATTTCATACACCTTTCCCTAGAAATCATTATTTTCATCATCAATTACACATTTGCTCATAGTCTGAGATATGTAAGAAACCGAATTTGAACCTTGATTCTTCAAGACACTTCTTGAACGCTCATGTAATTAAAATTTAATGAAACAGTTAGTATATGAAAGTGATATCAATTGAATTTTTTTGAAACAAAGCTCAAGACGCATATATATAGGATTTTCTGAATATTGACGCAATATAATCGATTAAGGAATTTACGTAATTTGTTATGCTTTTCTTTCTATTTTAACAAGTTTGCTTTTGTTTTAACAGATTATTCAAGCGTGTAATCGATTATATAATCATACGCTAGTGCAGAAAGGGCTTTAGACGTCCGTTCTTTTGGCCTTTTGGCGTCCGACGTTCGCCCGACGTCTATGTGGGTGACGTTACTCGGACGTCCGTTGTGTCAGGCCGGACGTCTATATAGACGTCTGTTGTGTCAGGCCGGACGTCTATATAGACGTCTGTTGTGTCAGGCCGGACGTCTATATAGACGTCCGTTGTGTCAGGACGGACGTCTATATAAACGTCCGCTGTGTCAGGACGGACGTCTATATAAACGTCCGCTGTGTCAGGACGGACGTCTATATAAACGTCCGCTGTGTCAGGACGGACGTGATGGACGAACGCCCGAGAAGATGACGATATAAGCCTTGAGAGCTC
>JAHCHA010010986.1:471-12021 GCA_027742795.1 Vigna hirtella | reverse complement strand
ATAGAGTGTTCAATAGAAGAACACTAAAAATTGAAGAATCAGTACATGTTGTCTTTGATGAGATTGTAGACCTTGAGGTAAATCCTCTTGAGTCAAATAGACCCATTGCAGGTGATGAGGATTACTTAAAAGAAGCCCTTGAGGAGATGTATCTAAATGAAAATTATCCTCCGGAGCTTCAAGAAACACCACAAGTCGTTGATTCCAAAAGCTATCAACAACCAAGAGGACTATCTTTGGACAACATCATAGGAGATATATCAAAAGGGGTAACTACTAGAAATAATTTAAATAATTTTTGTCTAACTGTTGCTTTTGTGTCTCAGGTAGAACCTAAAAATATAAAGGAAGCTCTTCAAGATGACAAGTGGTGCATTGCTATGCAAGAAGAGCTAAATCAATTTGAAAGGAATGAAGTTTGGGAACTTATTCCAAAACAAGAAGAATTCCAAGTCATAGGAACAAAATGGGTATTCAGGAACAAGTTGGATGAGGATGGAAACATTATAAAGAATAAAGCAAGGCTAGTTGCTAAGGGATACTGTCAAGAGGAAGGTATAGATTATGATGAAACGTATGCACCGGTAGCCAGGTTAGAAGCAATTAGATTATTACTTGCATATGCATCTTTGATGAAATTTAAACTGTATCAAATGGATGTAAAAAGTGCTTTCTTGAATGGTTTTATAAAAGAAGAAGTGTATGTTAGTCAACCTCCTGGCTTTGAAGATTTTAAATTTCCTGATCATGTTTACAAATTGAAAAAGGCCCTTTATGGTCTTAAACAAGCACCTAGGTCTTGGTATGAAAGACTTAGTACTTTTTTAATTGAAAATGAATTTTCTAGAGGAAAGGTTGATTCAACCTTATTCATTAAGAAAGTAGGAAAACACATTTTAATCGTGCAAGTTTATGTAGATGATATCATTTTTGGGTCAACTGATGATTCTTTGTGTGAAGAGTTTGCAAAAATAATGCAAGGTGAATTTGAGATGTCTATGATGGGTGAATTAAACTTTTTCTTAGGACTACAGATAAAACAAATGAATGGTGGAACATTCATCTCCCAAACTAAATACTGTAGAGAAATTCTTAAGAAATTTGGTATGCATAGCTGCAAAGAAGCTAGTACACCCATGGGTACTTCATGTTATTTAGATAAGGATGAAATTGGAAAAGGAGTGAATGAAACCATGTTTAGAGGCATGATAGGATCCTTGCTATACTTAACTGCTAGTAGACCAGATATTATGCAGAGTGTTTGTGTATGTGCTAGATACCAAGCCAATCCTAAAGAATCTCATTTGACTGCAGTTAAGAGAATTCTAAAATATCTTAAGGGAACTACTTCATTTGGACTTTGGTATCCCTCTGATGCCTCACCTAGTTTAATAGGATACTCTGATGCAGATTATGGTGGCTGTAAAATTGATAGAAAAAGTACTAGTGGAACCTGTCATTTCTTGGGATGTTCTTTAGTGTCATGGCACTCAAAGAAACAAGCATGTGTAGCTTTGTCTACCACCGAAGCTGAATATATTGCAGCTGGAAACTGTTGTGCCCAAATTTTGTGGATGAAACAACAATTGGAAGACTTTGATATCTTCCTTGACAAAATTCCTCTAAAATGTGATAATACTAGTGCGATAAATTTGACCAAGAACCCCATAATGCATTCAAGAACTAAGCATATAGAAATTAGGCATCATTTCTTAAGAGATCATATTCAAAAAGGGGATTGTCAAATTGAATATGTTGATACTTTACATCAATTAGCTGATATCTTTACCAAGGCTCTACCTAAAGATAGATTTTTTGAGCTTAGAAGAGAGTTAGGAGTGTTAGACATATCTTAGAATCAAAATCTATGCAAATTTTTGCATTTTTCGTAAACTTAACGCTTCATAATCGATTATCACTAAGTTATAATCGATTATTCATGCATTAAATTCAATTTTGGAAAATCTTGAGCAGATAATCGATTATCATTAGGCATAATCGATTATCATGCAATTCTGGGCAGTAATTATTGAACTGATAATCGATTATCACGAGCCATAATCGATTATCACGCTGACAATTTCAAAAATAGAGCCGTTGGAGCATCCCATAACGGCTATAAACGACCATAAATGGCTAGTTTGTCCATTTTTCTTATAAATAGCCCCCCATAATCGATTATTAGACACTCCTTTGCACCCAAATACTACTGAAATCAAATCTAGAGCTCACATCTTCTTCATTTCCCTTCACCTTCTCAAAATCTCATTTTTCCATTCTTCATGCATGGCTGACTCAAGAAGGCACCGTCGCAGAACAGCTGGAGCCTCCTCTTCTTCTCAACCACGTCTTGCAAACATAGATGGATGGATTTCAGATCAAGGGAAACACGCAGACTTTGTTAATTCTTGGCAAGAAAGGAAGATCATGGCGGTAAAGTTTATTCGTCTTGACTTTTTCCGCTTCTATGGCTTTCAATTTCCAAACACTTTTGCTGAGCAGGGGTTAACGCATCTGTTAGAACAAAAAGGCTGCATTTATCCTGATCTGATAAGAGTCTTCTACTTCAACTTGCGCTATCGAGATGGGACAATATCTACTAAGGTCAAGGGAGTACGCATCATTTTAGATGATGACATATGGACCAATGTTGCTCAACTTCCCATCTGGGATGATGCTGTCAAAGTCCACTTAGGACTTGAAGATTTCAACAGGATGATGACTTTTCAATCCTTCCTACGTCATCCTGAAAGACAAACAAATAGAAGGCAATTACTGGTTGGAGGTTTTAAAGTTGAAGAAAGGATGATCCACTACTTGATTGTCTGGATTTTATGTCCTAGAGCAACCAACCATGCTCAATGCTCTGAGCAGGATTTACTTCTATTGTATGGGATTCTAAATCACATACACATCGACTGGCCTGCTCTCATTGCTGACACAATGGTAAAAGCCAAGAAATCCCATTCATATCAACTTTCCTATGCTCTTCTTATCTCTAGGATTTTAGAATTCAAAGGTGTACCTGTTGAAGGAGAACTAGTTCAAAATATTGAAACTGTGGGATCAGAAATTGGAGATACAACCTTTCTTCAAATGGGATTCATTACTAGAGGAAGAGTCCTTATTCACAAAGATGATGATCATCCTGATGTAGATGAAGATGATGACATGGACACTCATATGGCTGACCCAGTAAGTGCTGCTGCTCCGTCTGATGCTGGACCATCCAACATACCCTCCTCTTCCTCAACTTCTATGGAAGAACATTTTGCAAGGTTATCTAAACAATTGGAGGATATGAGTCTTGCACAAAAGACTCACTTTGAGGAGATTTATGAGTGGCAACGATCTGTTGATGAGTACATGGTTGATCAATTTCTTGATCTTGATGTTCGCCTATCTAACATCGAGAATCATCTCAACACTCAACCTCCCGAGAGATCTCCTAGTCCTGAGTTTTAGATATAGGTTCTATGTTAGACTGTTTTGTTGTTTACTTGCCATTTCATCTATGTTATAATTCTGTCTGTTATGTGTCTTCTTATAATGTAATATTTATTTTCATAAATAAAATGATCTCTTGATTATATGCATCCTTTGATTAATTGAGGGGGAGATCATTTTTAGGGGGAGCCTTTAACATCCGATCTTTTTGCTTCTGATCAAAAAGGGGGAGAAGAATAATACAAGGGGAGAAGTATAAATTATTACAGGTATTGCTAACCTTGTTGTTGTTTGTTAGCTTGTATGTTTTGCAGGTAAGCCAAACTTGCTTTTAAAATTGAATTTTTGATCATCATCAAAAAGGGGGAGATTGTTACCAATAAGGAGTATTGGTAAATCTTGAAGAAATTTGTTTTGATGATGCTACAAGAAGTTTTAGTTGAAGAAGATATTAGAATTAGTTAAAAGCAATTTGTAGAAATTAAATGTAGTAGGAAATTCTTGTAAACCTTGTAAACTTGCATTTTTAACTGAAATAATCGATTATGATTAAGCAATAATCGATTATCACAAGTCATACTTGAATAATCGATTATCACTTCATATAATCGATTATCACATTTTTGAAAACCTGTAACGGACTTGAATAATCGATTATCACTTACAATAATCGATTATTCATGGCAGTTGGGAGCTGATCTTTGGCACTCAGTGTACTTGGCTATATATATTTTGTTTTGGAGAAATTAGAATACAACGTTTTTTGAACTGAGAAAGCTTAGAACACTGTGTGTCAGAGGAACGTTCTCAGAAAGCTTTTTGTTCATTGTTCCCTTGCTTGGTCTTGTGAAAGGAGAGGCTCGCGTATCGTGTGTCGATAGTCGGAGCAGACTCTCTTCAAGTTAGCAAGGTGCTCTGCCTGGTCTTGTGAAAGGAGAAGCTTGTGTATCGTTAGTCGATTGCTGGAGCGGTTCTCCTCAAGTTGGTAGAGTGGTTCTTTTCATTTTATTCTTATTCATTATCTTGTAATCTGTTAAACAATTTTTAGTGAAAAAGGTTAATCACTATTTATAGTGATTAACGACTGGACGTAGAATCTTTTGATTCGAACCAGGATAAAAATTCTGTGTTGATCTTCTTATTCCCTACACTCATTTTATTTTACGTATATCAACTGTTTGATTAATTTTCTGAAAGAAAATTATTTTTACTAAAAGGACCAAATTAAGTTTAATTGTGATCGAATACGCTTTCCGCTCTCTGAGTTTTAATTCCGCTGCGCTATACTCTTCGAAAAATACCCCCTTCGATACCATCAATTGGTATTAGAGCTTGCTTTGATAGTTTTTCAAAATTTGCGAAAATGGCTGGTCACAATCAAAACCATGTATATACTGAGGGTGCTTCCATTAACAGACCTCCATTGTTTACTGGTGATAACTATGCTTTTTGGAAAGTTAGAATGGAGATTTTTATGGGGTCTGTTGATAGAGGTATCTGGGAAGCTGTACAAAATGGCCCTTATATTCCTATGAATACTGTTGATGGTGTAGAGACTGAAAAACCTTATTTTAATTGGACTGCTGAAGAAAATAGACGAGCTCAGTTTGATATTAAAGCTCGCAATATAATTTCATCTGCTGTTGTACTTGATGAATTTTATAGAATTTCAGTGTGTAAGACAGCACAGGAAATGTGGGAAGTCCTCAGAGTCACTCATGAAGGAACAGAGGACGTAAAGCGTGCTAAGAAGAACACTCTCATTCAGGAATATGAGATGTTCAGAATGCAACCTGGAGAAACGATCTCTGATGTTCAAAAACGATTCACTCATATTGTGAATCATTTAACAGGGTTGGGTAAGACTTTTGATACTGATGAACTTAATGTGAAAATTCTGAAATCACTGGACAGGTCTTGGCAACCAAAGGTGACTGCCATCTCGGAATCTCAAAATCTTACTCAAATGTCAATGCCAATCTTGTTTGGAAAGCTCCGTGAGCATGAACTTGAGCTGAGGAGATTGAATGCTGAAGAGGATCAAGGCAAAAGGAAAACTCTAGCTTTCAAGTCTGAAATTTCTAAAGGAAAAAGCTCTAAGAGGATCGAAGAAGATGATTCTGATGATGAAGAAAATATGAGCTTGATGATAAAGAAATTTGCAAAGTTCATGAAAGCAAAGGGAAAGGACAAGTTTCACAAAGATAGGAAAGAAAGTCAAGAATCTCCATCAAACGTAAAGTGCTTCGGTTGTGGAGAAAGAGGGCACGTAAAATCTGAGTGTCCAAAAAGCAGGAAAAGTGAAGACAAGAAGGAGAGAAAATTTCAAAAGAAAAAGAAAGCATACATAGCTTGGGAGGATAATGCCTCTAGTTCAACAAGTTCAAGTGACACAGAAGAAGAAGCCAATATTTGTCTAATGGCTGAATCAGAAGATACTGGAAGCCAAGTAAGTGATTCCAGCTTTGAATCTAGTGAATTATACTTGCAAAAGGCTTTCTATGAATTGTTGATTGAATCTGAAAAACTTGATGCTGCACATAAAAAACTTAAGAAAGAGCACAATGAATTAAAATTGAATTATGAAAAGTTGCTTGATGATGAAGTTGTCTTAAGAAATAAAGTTAGTTCTTTAGAAACAAAATTATCTGATGCAAATGCTACTGTTGAACCTGTTGAATGTTTGTCTTGTAAGAATCATATGTTTGATATTGACATACTTGAAAACTTACTTGCAAAGGAAACCAAGACTAATTCACATGCTAAGACAAACTTTAAGAGAAGAAATGTTAAAAATACAAATATGCATCAAATAAATAAGTCCAAAGAAAGAAGAACTCGTAGAGTTTGGGTTGAAAAAGGGACCTTTGTTAAAAAAGTAAGTAATGCTTGCTGTTTTTACTGTATGAAGCATGGACACACATCAAACAAATGCAACATTAAACATGTTGGTGTTCCAAGCGGCAAATATGCTTGGGTTAAAGCTGTGAGATGATGTAAACTTGCACAAACTAACCCCAAGGACCCATATTGAGATTGGGGACCTAAAATTCTTGCTAACTTGTTTTGTAGGATCAATCTAAGTCCAAGAAGTCACTGTGGTATCTTGACAGTGGTTGCTCAAGACACATGACTGGTGACAAGAAAAGATTCATCTCTTTTGAGAAGAAGAAGCAAGGATTTGTAACGTATGGGGATAACAACAAAGGCAGAATAATGGGTACTGGAAACATTGGAGGAGGAAACACTTTGACAATAAAAGACGTCTTATACGTTGAAGGCCTCAAACATAATCTTCTAAGCATAAGTCAACTATGCGACAAAGGTTTCAAGGTAACTTTTGAGAGTGACAAATGTACTGTTTATTTTAAAAATTCTGCTGAAATTGCTTTGCAAGGTGTTAGGCATAATAACATATATTTGATTGATATTGAGAGTGAATGTAGTCATAGTATAACATGCTTAGTTGCTAAAGAAGAAAATCCATGGCTATGGCACAAAAGAGCTGCACATATTCACATGCAACACTTAAATAAATTAATCTCTAAGGATCTTGTGATTGGTTTGCCTAAACTAAAATTTGAGAAAGATAAACTTTGTTCTGCATGTCAGAAGGGTAAACAAACAAAATCTTCATTTTCATCTAAAAGCATGATTTCTACATCAAAACCTTTAGAACTTTTGCATATGGACTTGTTTGGACCATCTAGAATTAAAAGTTTTGGTGGAAACTACTATGCTCTTGTAATTGTTGACGATTACTCTAGATTTACTTGGACTTTCTTTTTAACTCTGAAAAGTGAAGCTTTCAAAGCATTTAAAATTTTTGCTAAACGTATTCAAAATGAAAAAGACTTGAAAATCAAAACTTTGAGAAGTGATCATGGTGGTGAATTTGAAAATGAATCATTTGAAAATTTTTGTGAAGAATTTGGCATTGCACACAATTTTTCTGCACCTAGAACTCCCCAACAGAATGGTGTTGTTGAAAGGAAAAATAGATCATTAGAAGAATTAGCTAGAACACTTATGAATGAATCTAATGTGCCAAAATACTTTTGGGCTGATGCAGTAAGTACTGCTTGTTATGTGTTAAATAGGATGCTTATTAGGCCAATTCTAAAATTAACTCCATATGAACTGTTGAATGGTAGAAAACCAAATATATCCCATTTGAAAATTTTTGGATGCAAATGCTTTGTATTAAATAATGGAAAAGATAATCTTGGAAAATTTGATGCAAAATCTGATGAAGCAATTTTTCTAGGATATTCTTTGACTAGTAAAGCTTATAGAGTGTTCAATAGAAGAACACTAAAAATTGAAGAATCAGTACATTGTTGAATGACCGAACGATCTGAGACCTTAATGACCGAACGGTCTGATGCAGTAATCAGCAGTAGTGTTGGAAGCACATTTTGGGACTTCAAGAGGATGGGCACGTCAATAGTGTAGTTTATTTTCGTTTTAGAATGCCATTGGGTCAAACCTTAGGACTTTGGACCCAATTTTAGGTCATTTTGTAGGATAGGCCCATTAGGAGAGCATTTTTGGTCTTTTGGTTTGTATAAAACCCTAAAAGCATAATTCAGTAACTCTCCTCCGCCACTTTTACGTTTTATTCTTGGGAGCGTCGTCTTCCTCCTCCCCTTTGGGGAGGTTTAGGTTTTGTTCTTTTTACCTTTCTTTGCAATGAACCGTTTATGTTTCCAAGTGCATTTGTAATTTCATTTCTTGCTCTGAATTTGGAATCCAGTTTCTTGTTCTTCCATTAACGTTCCAACATTGCTACATTTTCTGCATTTTACTGTTCATATTCATCCTCTTTACTATTCACTACTACAATCCAGTTTTTACTATTCCTTTTTCGTCCCAGCACTTACATTCGTGTTTCTGTTTAATGTTCTCGTTCCATTTTCACCTTTTGGTTTATGTTTTAACGTTGTTGAGAAGATAACGGACGTAATGTTCAAGTCGAAGTTCAAAGATGACGTCAATTTTTGAGTAATATTTGAATAAATATTTATATTTAAAGGAATATTTGACGTCAAGTGTAAGGGGATAGACATAAGGTTAACGTCGAACTTGTCGATATTTGACGTTATTGTCGATGTTTGAACGTCGAACGGTGTATACTTCAACGTTACCTTCAGTGTTTTTTTTTAGATTTGGTTCGGTTTAGCTCATTTAACCAAACCTGAAATATAGAAACCAGTTTTCCAATTCATATATGTTCACATAATTAATTAATTTAAACCATGTTATCATCAATTCATCAATTCTAATTAAATAGTAAAACTAAAAGACGCTAATGCTATCATCAAAACTTAAAAGAACCCAGTTTTCCATTTATTTATTCACATTATTCATCTATTCAAAATAATCTATTAACAGTTTAAAAGTTGCACAAGTAAGCAAATGCTACTATAATGAAAGGAAAAACCTAAAGTTATAGCTATTTAAAATGTTTATTCAAATATCCTGCCCAATCCTCTCTTATCGTCTTTATTACTGAAGTGGACAATGGAGAGGTAGTGTTGAACCGCTGCATAATCAAGGAAACTTTACTATTATATTCATTTTAATGTCAAAAGTTTATTGATATTTGTAATATTTTCAAATGTAAATTTCTACCTCAGTCCATTCCCCGCTGATTTTTACTCGGATGATTGCCTTTATCCATGACATGATGTAGCAGCCACATGCCCAGGAATCATTCTGCTTATTACACTAAACATGTGAAAGAACTTAGTCAAATGTAATGGTTTAAATTTGACTACGAAAAGTAAAGGTTAAAGATCAACGAATTTCAACCTTAGGATATATAATTTCAAGTTGTTGTCCTCTGGTCCTAGTCACAACTCTAAAAAAATTTGAAACATTAGAAACATAAGTAAATATATTAATATCATAATGAATTCATAAGAATGAATGTAATACTTACGTTTGTATCAAGGACTTCAATCTTCCTATGAAGAGAACAAAACCTCCCAAAGACTGCATAATTCTGAATGTAGTTGGTCCAACAATGGCTATATTTTTTGAAGGCTCATTTCCCTTTCTTTCTCTTTAAAAGACATTTTCCCCCTTCTCTTTTTTATTCATCTTTTCCACTCTCCAGCAGAACTAGCTACCTACTTCCAGGATATTATTGGTTCCATGTCCCAACTCTCCATCCATTTGTATTACTATAATTATTTAACTTCTTTAATTTCCATGTCCTTCTAACTTTTATAATTACTGCTATCTGGAAGCTCCTCCGAATGATGATGTCCAAAATCCACTTTGGTTTCATGAGTTACTGGGAATGTGCTTGAAATAGGCACCAAGCATAGCCCTCGGTTTCTTAATCCTCCTTTGGACCCTCAGTTTCCTTACATTTACCGGAATTTCGCATCAAAAGGCAAAAAATGCCTTATAATTTTCCAAAAGTATGCCCAATAATTTCCATCTAATAACACACTGAAACTCAAAACGTAAAAAAATTATTCCTTTCTCTCTTCTGTCTCCACAGGTCCCACCCACCACTTTGTTTGCATTATAAAACAAACTCATCTGCATCTCTCTGAATGTTGTACGAAACCATTAGCCCCTTTATTTTTCCTATCATAACATGGTGTAACATGCATTTCTGACCCTAAAATACGTAATTCTCATGCAAGGTGTCTCTCTCTGCATTTTCTCTCTCAAACACACCATACTTTCACCAACTATTCTTAGGGCTGGGCAGAGTTCACTTAAAAACTATAAACTATAGTTTATTTGTACTGTTTTGTACTTAAAACTGAAACTATATTTACTAAAAACCAATTATACTGTTTAATAGTTTAGTTTAAAAATACTGAACTTATTGTACAGTTAACTGTTAACTGTGTGGTTTAGGTCATTCATTATCACAATTTTCTCCCCGCCTCTTACATCCCATTACATTCCTTTCTGAAGTTGAAAGCTTACGGCCATTGAAGGCTCGTAGTCGTGGTTCACCGTTGAAGGCTCGTCGTCGTGGTCCGCCGCCGTCGAAGGCTCGTCGTCGTAGTTCGCCGTCATCGTCGCCGTTGAAGGCTCACCGCTATCAAAGGTTTTTCTGCACTCTGCCATCGCCGAACTATCGAAGGCTCTACCACCATCGTTGAAGGTTCGTCGCCGTCAAAAGCTCGCTACCGTTGAAGGCTCATCGTTGAAGGCTCGCCGCTATCGAAGGTTAACACTTCCCTTTAGCTAGAAAGAGAAGTAAAGGGATATCACTCTAACGTACGAATGTTTTTCCATTTCTATTGGAAAGGATGTACTTTGGTGTTTGTCTTGAGGGTCTATTCATTTGGGGTGATTGCAGTGGTGGTAAAAGTTGATTTTCTTTTGGATTTTTGTGGGAGCTTTAATTGTTTTGAAAGATTTGATTTTATTTACTTTTTTTTGGATAAGGGTAGATTCTGTGAATGAATGGTGTATTTGGTTGAGATGCATTTTATTCTCCACGTTTTATCTAAACTTTAGAGATATTTTGTGTGTGATTAATAAATCTCGAACTGCTTCATTAATTGGTAAAGTGAAGCTTGCACTTTCCTTACTATCAATGTTTACGTAATTTCGACAAAGGAGAGTTCCACCGCGACCTTTGCCTCTCTGTGCTGCCTTCCCGGTATTAATCCTGTTTTGCTTTCCAAGAAGTCTGATAAAATTTATAAGGAGCCCAAATCTCCATCTAAGGCTACCAAATCTCCCAAAAAGTCTTAGAATATATATTTAATTTAGCTATGGATAACACTGTATTAAGATGCCTTTTGGTGTAACAGAGATGGGTTTGATGGTTGAAATTTGTCATGCGGTTTTGTTCTATTGCATGTAGGATTTTGCTTCATTCATCAAAACCTCTCATTTTCATCTATTTTTTCTCTCTACCACAGTTGTTTATCATGCATCTTCTCTGAGAAGACACTTCTTACTGTTTTGTATTGGGCAAATAAAAGGTTATTAAGTTGTGTCCCAAAACCCAAGTGGCTTTAACTGTGTTATTCTAATGTTTAGTTAAGGTTATTCCAAGATTAGACATTGTTTCTATGACATTAATTATTCAAGAGCCACAAATTCTAAAGGTTCTTCCAA
>JAHCHA010010980.1:18162-35566 GCA_027742795.1 Vigna hirtella | reverse complement strand
TGAAACGATTCGGTCACACTTGCCGATTGTTCAACAAGTTTGTGGCGTCGTATTTCGGTGTTCATAAATTTGCCATCAACCCTAAATCAATTAGCGCTTTTCCTATTTTAATATCCCCAATGACGTAGCGAATATTAAAGCTTCCTCGTGATAAACAAACTTTTAATCCCCGAAAACAGAGTCAAAAACTTATTAAGACCTCGGCAAGTGTACCGAAACGTATCAAGTAATAATAAATGGTAAGACCAAGTATCGTTTCCCAAGAGACTCACGGCACTAAACAATTATGTGATTACTCAACTAATTAACACTTTAAAGAACAAATTTTAGGGTTTTTGGATGTAAATCCAATAAAATAAACATGAATGCAATTTGATCAATTGAGGCTAAACACAAGAATGAATGGATGAAGTTGAAGATATTGTTGTTGGGTTTAGATTTCACCTAATTTACACTCATGCATATATGAATTCATGTTCTTCATTAATGTTAATGCCACTTTCTAATTTACCTAAAACCCGATGTCTCGGTGAAGAAAGCCTACTCCTAATTACTAGTTCACAATGTCTTGTCTCCCTAGCAATTAATCATGCACTTCATTCCCACAGAAGCTTAAAGGCAACTGATCCTTCTATTCCTATGTCTAGGTAATATTGCTTCCGGGAGAATTTCCCCGTATGTGTCCATATGGACAAAATCAATGATCATGCAATTGAATGAGTTAAACAAAGCATGCATAGAGTGTAGAGGAAAAACCCTAACAATCAATGAAGTAAAGCATATATAATCAAGAATCAATTCAATACATGAGAGTTTAAGAGGTTAAATCTTTCCCAACAACAAATAAGATTTAGTTCTCCATCGTCATGGAAGAACTAGATGAACAATGGAATGAAAGAATGGAAGAGATAGAAAAACCCTAGAAAGAGAAGAGGAGATCCATCACCATCTCCAAATCTACCACCAAGGGGTGAAAAGTGTGTTTTTGTGCTCAAGCCATCAAAAGATACAATCCGTAGGACATGCAAGTCCTTAAATATAACATAAAAATAACAGAAAACAGGTCCAAGCCCATAAAAATAACAGAAAATAGGTCCAAGTCCTCAAATGACGCATGACCGTTCGGTTTCACTTTTGACCGATCGGTCTTACACTGTTGACCGTTTGGAATGACTTCTACCACTTCTTTCAACTTCTCCTCTCACAAACCGTTCGGTTTGCCTATGTTTTTCTACAGCCATTTGGTCCTCAGTTACACAGTTCAGCAGTTGACTTTCTTACTCACACCGTTCGGCCTAGTTCCACCACCTTCACACCGTTCGGTCTCTGTTATGAACTGTTTGGTCTTTGTTATGAACTGTTCGGTCTCTGTCTTCTCCTCTATCTGTTTGGTCTTTGTTATGAACTGTTCGGTCTCTGTCTTCTTAACCGTTCGGTTTGGATTCTCCCGCATCCTAGCGTTCGGTCTGGTACTGTTTTTGTCTTTTCTGGGTTCCAACTCCTTGCTACTTCAACTTCTTTCATCCAATTCATCTTAATTCCTAACAAAAAAAGGAAAACCAAGCAGAAAACCCATCAAAGTCTCTTATTTCCAAAACTTAAACAAAAGCATGATTTCAAGCTAGTTTCTAAGTCATAAAGGGTGTTTTTAATATCAAAATTAAGTATAAAAATAACGGTTTTTCAACCGTTATCACAACCCCAAACTTGAAACTTTGCTTGTCCTCAAGCAAAATGTAACTTGGCTTCAACAAAATAATCATACTACAATGGTTTAGCACACCAAAAAGAATTTTCCTCTAGGACAAGTAAATCACTCATGTTTGCTCATCATAGAAAGATTAGTCAAGGTGCAAAGGTTAGAGAAAAGATTGATCCTTATTGGGTTCACCTATAAACATTGGATCTAAGGGAGAAGAAAAAACATGGCCTTGATCATTTGTAACAAGCAAGCATGTGGTTCAATCATAGAAAATTAGGCAAAATCAATCATGCTTCCAAAGCAATATTATTCAATATATAAAAAATTCTAGAGCCCAATCTCTCACAGGTTAACTCAAGTTCCAACATTTAGATAAACATCCTGCTCAGTATCATAATCACAATCACAATTCATCATGCATTTGTTTCACAATATTATGAGCAACCACCTGTGTTATTAACATCATGCATCATCTCAACATCAATCAATATAATTAGCATCATAAAGCAACACTCATCACAAACATAACATCATCATCAAACCATTGCATCATATATTAAATTTTAAGCCAAGTACATCATAACCTATTCTAGAAACAGAAGCAAATTAAAGTTCATTAAAATAAAAAGACAACTTTAGAAAACTAGGGTGCCTCCCAGGTAGCGCTTGTTTAACGTCACGAGCCTGACCCAAAATCCTTCAGCATCCTTTAGTGCACGCATATCTTTATAACCAACACCCATCAGTAGATGTATACAAACATAGTATCCTTCAGTAGATACTCTTCCACTAACATCCATTAGTAGATGCAAATCCTTTTCATCAACACTCATCAGTAAGTGCCTGATAACATAGTATCGTTCAGTAGATACTCAATAACTTAGCATCATCAGTAGATGCAAATCCTTTTCATCAACACTCATCAGTAAGTTTCTGATAGCATAGTATCCTTCTGTAGATACTCAATCACCTAGCATCCATCAGTAGATGTTGTGCTTCTTTTCTTGATGATCTTGTGCTACTAGTACAGATTTTCGAATTTTATCCTACAAACACTAAAGAACAATGCACTAGAGCACCCAATTAGCATAAACAAATAAAAAAATTAAAAAGAAAAAAAATGAAGAGATAGAAATATAAAAAGATAGTAAGATAGAAAGATAGAAAGAAAAAAATAAAATAAAAAGGTCAAAAGATAAAAAAAATAAAAAGATAAAAAAATAAAAAATAAAAATAAAAATAAAAAGATAAACAGATAAAAAGATAAAAAAACTAAAAAGATAAAAAGAGAAAAAAATAAAAAGAGAAAAAAATAAAAGAGAAAAAGATAAAAAGATAAGAAGATAAAAAGAAAATAAAAAGATATAAAGATAAAAAATAAAATAAAAAGATAAAAAGAGAAAAAGATAAAAAATAAAAGGATGAAAAGATAGAAAGATAAAAAGATAAAAGGATAAAAAATTAAAGATAAAAAATAAAAAGATAAGAAGATAGAAAGATGAAAAGATAGAAAGATGAAAAGATATAAAGATGAAAAGATAGAAAGATGAAAAGATAGAAAGATATAAAGATAGAAAGATGAAAAGATAGAAAGATATAAAGACATAAAGATAGAAAGATGAAAAGATAGAAAGATATAAAGAAATAACAACATAAAAATTAAAGATAAAGTCTAATCGATTAAGAATCACACAAATAGAATAGTTATACCACGAGTCCTTGGCAACGGCGCCAAAAACTTGATCAACTAATTTTTAACCCTCGAAAACAGAGTCAAAAACTTGTTAAGACCTCGGCAAGTGTACCGAATCGTATCAAGTAATAATAAATGGTAAGACCAAGTATCGTTTCCCAAGAGACTCATGGCATTAAACACTTATGTGATTACTCAACTAATTAAAACTTTAAAGAACAAATTTGGGGGTTTTTGGATGCAAATGCAATAAAATAAACATGAATGCAATTTGTTTAATTGAGGCTAAACACAAGAATGAATGGATGAAGTTGATGATATTGTTGTTGGGTTTAGATTTAACCTAATTTACTCTCATGCATATATGAATTCATGTTCTTCATTAATCTTAATGCCACTTTCTAATTTACCTTAAACCCGATGTCTCAGTAAAGAAAGCCTACTCCTAATTACTAGTTCACAATGTCTTCTATCCCTAGCAATTAATCATGCACTACATTCACACAGAAGCTTAAAGGCAACCGATCCTCCTATTCCTATGTCTAGGTAATATTGCTTCTAGGAGAATTTCCCCAGATCTAGATTTCCCCATATGTGTCCATATCGACAAAATCAATGATCATGCAATTGAATGAGTTAAACAAAGCATGCATAAAGTGTAAAGGAAAAACCCTAACAATTAATGAAGTAAAGCATATATAATCAAGAATCAATTCTATACATGAGAGTTTAAGACGATACATCTTTCCCAACAACAAATAAGGTTTAGTTCTCCATCGTCATGGAAGAACTAGAAAATGGAATGAAAGAATGGAAGACATAGAAAAACTCTAGAAAGAGAAGAGGAGAGCCATCACCATCTCCAAATCTACCCTTAAGGGGTGAAAAGTATGTTTCTATGCTCAAGCCATCAAAAGATACAATCCCTAGGACCTGCAAGTCCTTAAATATAACATAAAAATAACAGAAAATAGGTCCAAGCCCATAAAAATAACAGAAAACAGGTTCAAGCCCACGTCGTCGGCGCTCAGTGCTCCAAAATGGCGCTTAGCGGTAGCTGCGGCACTCAAATGATGCATGACCGTTCGGTTTCACTTTTGACCGATCAGTCTTACACTGTTGACGGTTCGGCATGACTTCTACCACTTCTTTCAGCTTCTGCTCTCACAAATCGTTCGGTTTGCCTATGTTTTTCTGCAGTCGTTTCGTCCTCTGTTACACCGTTCGACAATTATCTTTCTTGCTCACACCGTTCGGCCTAGTTCCAGCACCTTCACACCGTTCGGTCTCTGTTATGAACCTTTCGGTCTCTGTCTTCTCCTCTATCTGACCGTTTGGTCAGTCTTAGTAACTGTTCGGTCTGGATTCTTAACCGTTCGGTTTGGATTCTCCCGCATCCTACCCTTCTGTCTGGTACTGTTTCTATCTTTTCTGGGTTCCAACTCCTTGGTACTTTTGCTCTTCTTCCAAATCATATCAATACCTACAAAATTAAGCGAATTTAGTGATAAAATCATTAAGTATATGCTCTACTCACTTATTCACAAAACAAAAGCAAAAACATGAGTTGAAGCAAGCTTCTAAGTCAAAAAGGGTGTGTTTAGTATCAAAATTAAGTATAAAAATAACGATTTTTCAACCGTTATCTGTGCACTATTTTTTCTTCCTTATCTTTATCCTCTTCCTTTATGTTTGGAGAAAAACATTTATGGCTTCTTGAAGAACAAACTTTTAATCCCCGAAAACGGAGTCAAAAGCTTGTTAAGACCTCGGCAAGTGTAATCGAATCGTATCAAGTAATAAACATGGTAAGACCAAGTATCGTTTACCAAGAGACTCACGGCACTAAACAATTATGTGATTACTCAACTAATTAAGACTCTAAAGAACATATTTTTGGGTTTTGAATGCAAATGCGATAAAATAAACATGAATGCATTTTGATCAATTGAGGTTAAACACATGAAAGAATGGATGAAGTTGATGATATTGTTGTTGAGGTTTAGATTTCACCTAATTTACTCTCATGTATTTATGAATTCGTCTTTATGCATTAATGTTAACGTCACTCACTAAATTACTTAGAACCCGATCCCTCAGCGCAATAAGCCTGCCTTAATTCCTAGTTCGTGCAATTCCTAGTGTTCCTAGAGAATTAAGTCTGAAGATCAAGAGCTTAAGACAACCACCTACTCATACCTTCATCCCTGAGAAATATTACCCTTGGTAGAATTCAACAAGAACCTGAATTTTAAGGAACCTCCCGGCGCTCATGCAATTCATAAATCATGCACTAAATGAGTTAAATAGAGCAAGCATTAGAAACACATGAAGTCCCTAACAAATAATGAATAAAGCATATATCTTAAAGAAGATCTTGAAGAACAATATCAATACATGAGAGTTTACAAAGGTTACATATTTCCCAACAACAATAAGATCTAGCCCTCCATCGTCATGGAAAAACTAGATGAATAATGGAATGAAAGAATGAAAGAGATAGAAAAACCCGAGAAAGAGAAGAGGAGAGTCGTCACCATCCCCAAATCTACCCCCAAGGGGTGAAAAGTGTGTTTCTGTGCTTAAGCCGTCAAAAGATAGAAAACCTAAAACATATGGGTCTTTAAATAGGACATAAAAATAACAGAAAACGGGTCCAGGCCCAAAACAGATCATAAAATCGCATAAAACTAGCCCAAAACTCGCTCTGGTTGACTTTTTCAGCATTCTGGTTGACTGGTTGACTTTTCTGCATTCTTGTTGACTTTCTACATTCTGGTTGACTTTTCTGCACTGCAACTCCTTGATACTTCAACCGTTCTTTCAAATCATTCCAAAAATCTACAAAATCAAGGGAATTTAGTGATAAAATCATAAAGCATATCCTCAACTCTGTTATTCACAAAACTAAAGTGAAATCATGAGTCCAAGCAAGCTTCTAAGTCAAAAAGGGTGCATTAAGTATCAAAATTAAGTATAAAAATAACGGTTTTTGAACCGTTATCACAACCCCAAACTTAGAACTTTGCTTGTCCTCAAACAAACAAGATGAAACTTAGTCTTCCACAAATCATCACAATGGTTCAATCACATTCCAAAACTCATTCTTTCAAGATAAGTAATTACTCAAATCAGCTCATCAACAGAATTTAGTCAAGATGCGCACATGCTTTAATTCAATTAACTCATCATGGCGTTCACACAATCACATAATACCCAACAGATGCTATTCTCATGAATGATCAATTAACTAGGCAAAGATGTAATCATGAATTCACGGAATCCTTCCTCATTAGATAAAGTGTTTCACTCAATCACTCAAGGGTTTCAAGAGGTCACTCCTTCCCTCTACTATCCAAATGTCACATAGAACAAAATTGCCTTTCATTTACCACAATCAATCATACTTGCACGCAAATGTCATCACAAGGGCTTTTCATGACTTGTAACATGGTTGGGCTAACAAGAAGAATTGGTTTTTCTAGATCACAAAATCCTTGAGTTAAGAGAGTCATACATGCATTTATCATTTAAATTCAAACTCTCTTTTTACAACCAATCTCATTTATGCCCAACTTATCCCTTTTTGCATTGAGCTTATCTTTTCATTCTATCTTTTTCTTTTCATGCTTTGCTCAACACTTTAGCTCAATGCTTTTCTTTTCAACTTTCTCAACAACCCTAAACTTGAACCTTTATCAATACCATGCAATAATTCTCAACTTAACTCAAGGTAAAGATTTTCAAAAAGGATTTTCTGTTTAAGGCTTAGGTTCAAAAAGGGTAGACACATTGTGCTCTTTTGTTTTGGGCGAAAATTTATGCATTGGCTAAGAAAGGGCTAATCAAAAATGGCCTTGATCATGTGACATAAACATGCAATTCAATCAATCATAAAAATTTAAGCAAAATCATTCATGCTTTCAAGTAGATAGCAATCATTCACAAGAAATACTCTGGAGCTCAAACCCTCACATATAGGCTCACTCAATATTCCAAATATCCTAGACATACATCCCACTTAGCATCATAATCATAATCACAAAATCATGCATCTGTACACATAGCTTGTGAACAAGCACCTGTATATAAGCATGTATAGCACAATCTCAACATCATTAATCAAAGCATCATCAAGTAATACCCATCACATGCAAATCAATATCAAACCATCATGAGATATAAAGTTTCCAACCATGTACATTAAACCCTATACTACCAATAGAAGCAAATATAGTTCATTAATACAAAACAAAAGATAGAAAAATCCTGCTCTAGTGCAAATAGCATCCATCAGTAGACGCTATCTCATCTCCTCATCAACCCATGCTGTCATTTGAGTCCTTCTCCTCTCCTTCTTCAACATCTTCAAAATCATCTTCCTCATCATCTTCCCCCATAGTTGGAGCTGCAGCTGCTCTAGCTCCGGTTCCTTCCTCTCTTTCCCCACAGTCTTGATCCTCTTTCCTGATGAGGAGGCCATCCCTACATCAAGTACAATTCACAAAACCACAAGAAATCTCATTGAATGTTAATAGAACACAAAACTTCTTCCAAGGACACTACTTATCATCGCTGAGGGAAAAACATCGCCCCTCAGCGTCACTTGCACACAGAAAAATACAGAAATCCAGCTCAGCAGAAGTCGCGCTCAACGGTAATTGGCGTTGAGCGGTGACATCGTTTTCTGCATAACAGCACCTAAATGCTCCTAATCTCCACCCACATGCAATTTTTCCAATTCCAGACCTCAATCATACATTTTAATCGATCTAAACATTGACTAATTCAACCAATTATGCACAAACATCAAAAGCCCTAAAAAAATCATGCTTAGACAATCATTCTCATACAAAATCATGCTCTCAAAACCCTAGAATGTAAAATGCATAGACTTACTTGGGTGGAGATACTCAATTGTGTGCAAGATGCTCTATGAATGTGGAGGAATCAACCCAAAATAGTTGTGCTTTTACAAAACCCCAAACTTGGATGAAGAGGTGGTGCAAAATTTGTGGAGGTATGGTTTTGGTGAAGAGGGGTGAAGGTAAAAGTGAAGAGAGTGTTAGGGAGAGTGCTTGGGAGTGCTTGGGAAGAATGGAGACTGAAAGTGACGACCAAAATGCAACCTAGGGTTTAAAAAAAATACTTAATGAGCCAACGCACGCTGAGCCCAATAATTTAACAACCAGAAACCCCTTCTGCAGGTCCCCCGCTCAACGCCAGGTTACTATTGAGCAGTATGCGCGACCCCAATTCTCCTTCTTCCTAGCTTGCCCTAAGCGCTCTTAATCCATTGTTACTCAAATTTAACTCACAATTTTCGAATTTCATGCAATTTCCCTTCACTCCACTCAAACATTTAACGATGAAGCCCTAAAATGCAACTAGAACACAATCAAAACAAGAAACAAAAATAAATCAATCAATTGGGTTGCCTCCCAGGTAGCGCTTGTTTAACGTCACGAGCCTGACCCAAACTCTTTCTAGCACCCATCAGTAGATGCACATCTTTCTCGTTAACACCCATTAGTAGATGCTAATCTTTGTCGTCTTCATCAGCATTCATCAGTAAATGTTGTTAATGACACCCATCAGTAGATGCCTAATCACATAGCATCCTTCAATAGATGCTTAATCACATAACATCCTTCAGTAGATGCTATTATTCCTCATCCTTATCATGGCAACATCCATCAGTAGATGTTGTAGCAGCATCCATCAGTAGATGCTTTCATCACTGCCATCAGAAGCAGCATATAACCTAAAAAAACTTAAACACACAAAGAAAAATCAAATCCAAATCACACAAGTAATCAATTAAAAAGAAAAAGTCAAAAATTGGGTTGCCTCCCAATAAGCGCTTGTTTAACGTCACGAGCCTGACCCAAAATGTCCAGCATCCTTTAGTAGACGCATATCTTTATCACCAACACACATCAGTAGGTGTATACAAACATAGTATCCTTCAGTAAATACTCTTCCACTAACATCCATCAGTAGATGCAAATCCTTTTCATCAACACTCATCAGTAAGTGTCTAATAGCATAGTATCCTTCAGTAGATACTCAATCACCTGGCATCCATCAGTAGATGTTGTGCTTCTTCTCTTGATGATCTTGTGCTCCTAGTACAAATTTTCGAATTTGATCTTGCAAACACTAAAGAACACTACACTAGAGCACTTAATTAGCACAAATAGATAAAAAAAAAGTAAAAAAAAAAGAAACAAAATGAAGAGATAGAAAGATAAAAAGGATAAAAAGATAACAATATAGAAAGATAGAAAAATAAAAAAAAAAATAGAAAGATAGAAGGATAAAATGAAAAAAAAATTAAAAGATAGAAGAAAGATAAAAGGATAGAAGAATAGAAAGATAGAAAGAAAAAAAATATAATAATAATAAAAAATTAAAAGATAAAAAGAAAAGAAAAGAAAAAAAAAGATAAAAAGAAAAAAAATAAATAAAAAAGAAAAAATAAAAAATTAGAAAGGTAAAAAAAATGAAAAGATGAAAATATAAAAAGATAAAGAAAAAATAAAAAGAGAAAAAGATAAAAAGAAAAATAAAAAGAGAAAAAGATAAAAAGAAAAAAGGATGAAAAGATAGAAAGATAAAAAGAAAAAAATAAAAAATAAAAATAAAAAATAAAATAAAATAAAATAAATAAGAAGATAGAAAGATGAAAAGATAGAAAGATAAAAAAAATAAGAAGATAGAAAGATTAAAAGAAATAAAAATATAAAAATTAAAGATAAAGTCTAATCGGTTAAGAATCACACAAATAGAATAGTTATACCACGAGTCCCCGGCAACGGCGCCAAAAACTTGATGAACAAATTTTTGATCCCCGAAAACGGAGTCAAAAACTTTTAAGACCTCGACAAGTGTAACCGAATCGTATTAAGTAATAAACATGGTAAGACCAAGTATCGTTTCCCAAGAGACTCACAACACTAAACAGTTATGTGATTACTCAACTAATTAAGACTCTAAAGAACATATTTATGGGTTTTGAATGCAAATGCGATAAAATAAACATGAATGCAATTTGATCAATTGAGGTTAAACACATGAAAGAATGGATGAAGTTGATGATATTGTTGTTGAGGTTTAGATTTCACCTAATTTACTCTCATGTATTTATGAATTCGTCTTTATGCATTAATGTTAACGTCACTCACTAAATTGCTTAGAACCCGATCCCTCGGCGTAATAAGTCTGCCTTAATTCCTAGTTCTTGCAATGCCTAGCGTTCCCAGAGAATTAAGTCTGAAGATCAAGAGCTTAAGACGACCAAGTACTCATACCCTCATCCTTGAGAAATATTACCCTTGGTAGAATTCAACAAGAACATGAATTGTAAGGAACCTCTCGGCACTCATGCAATTCATAAATCATGCACTAAATGAGTTAAATAGAGCAAGCATTAGAAATAGATGAATTCCCTAACAAATAATGAATAAAGCATATATCTTAAAGAAGATCTTGAAGAACAAATTCAATACATGAGAGTTTACAAAGGTTACATCTTTCCCAACAACAACAAGATTTAGCCCTCCATCGTCATGGAAAAACAAGATGAATAATGGAATGAAAGAGATAGAAAAACCAGAGAAAGAGAAGAGGAGAGTCGTCACCATCCCCAAATGTACCCCCAAGGGGTGAAAAGTGTGTTTTTGTGCTTAAGCCATCAAAAGATACAAAACCTAAAACATCTGGGTCTTTAAATAGGACATAAAAATAATAGAAAACAGGTCCAGGCCCAAAACAGATCATAAAATCGCATAAAAATGGCCCAAAACTCGCTCTGGTTGACTTTTTCATAAAATAAGCTTAAGACAACTAAACGTCCTATTTTTATCCCTAGATAATATTTCCTTTAGGTGAAATCCTTCAGATCATGGTTTCTAAGTATTTTCCAATAACAAAGAAATCCAATCATCAAGCTACGAATGGCCAAAAACATAACAAGCATTAAGAATAGTAGACAATCACTAACATTCAATGAAAGAAGTATAAAATATTCGAAACATGTTCACCTACACGAAGTTCAGAGGTTAGATGTTTCCCCAACAACAAAGGAATTTAGCTCTCCATTGTCATGGAGAACCTTGGCTTACAATGGAAGAATGTAAATGAGATGGAAACCCTATGATGGAATCCTCCTTGACGTAGTCCTCCTTTTGTATTTTTACTTTTCCTAGTTTAGCTATTAAGGAGCATGGGTTACTATAAATACCCAACTCCTCTCTTGTATTAGCACTTTTGAGAATAATGAGAATTGAGTTTTCTGAATCAGAAACTGTTCTCTCTTGAAAGTCATAGGCTAGAGAGTCCAAAGACTCCCTCTAGCCACCTTCCAAGCACACTCTCATTCTTCCATTTCTCCAAACTTCACGGTGCTACTCATTCCTCCACGCTACCTCTCCTTCGCTGCCACCTCGCATGCGTCAGCGTTTTTCATTTCCTTCTTCAGCCACGCGTCCGCTCCCTCATTCCACATCATTTGCTTTTCTTCTCACACATCAGACACGCACAGCCACATTCTCTCTTTCGTGAGAGCTTTTCTCCATCTCGTAGAACCACATCTCGTTCTTCGACTCGAGAGTCTCCTCGTCGCCAGCCATTCTTCATCACAAATCCATCTCTTCTCCTCCGTAAGTATCAGATTCACAAGTTTCTTCATCTTTCTTCCACTGTCACCAAATCATCTGCACATTTGTCTAGGGTTTCTTCATCCTTCATCATTTTCTCTGATTTTAGCCGATTAAAATCACTCTTGATTCGTTCCAAACCTTTTCCACCGTTCAATCTTCATTTTGAACCGATTAATCGGTTCATATTGGGTTTCCTTCCATTTCTAGGGTTTCTATCGAGTTTAACCCTCTGTTTTTTTCATTTTCCGCTGCGTATTCTTCGTCGGAGAAGCTTCAAGGAGGTCCGGTTCGTGTTCGCGCAGCTTCAATCGACCTCTCCTCGGGCGTTCGTCCATCAAGTGGTATTCAGAGCAAGGTCGAACACGCTTCGAAGGTAAGTATCTCTGTTTCGATTCTTGTTTCAGTTTGATTCGCGTCTTTGTCTTTGTTCTAGTTTTGTATTTTGATTCTGTCTTGATCCTGAGTTTATTCTTCCATTCCGCTGCTTGATTCATGTTCTGGTTTAACGCTGTGCGTTTAATTTCTTCCATTTTCCCGTTGTTAGTTAATTTCTTTACTGTCTTGTGTTTAACTTTTGTTCGTCATGGAATCTCAAAGTGTTTTGCCTTGATTCAGTTTCAGTATGTGTTGTTTTCTCTGTATGAGATTCAAATATGTTTGTTCGTTCTTGGATCTCAATTTCTGTGTTTATGTTTTCAAGTTGACTTGTTCTGTACATCTGTTTGTGTCGTTCTGTGTTTGAGTCATTATATTGAGTCTTAGTTCATTTTAATTCGGTGAATCTTCTTTGTTTGAGTTTTAATTTCTAAATCCATTTCTGTTTTGTCTCTGTCATGTTACTTTGTTTTAGTTGTCAATTAAATCTGAGTTTAACTGATTCAATTGAGTTTTCGCTTTGAGTAAGATCTGTCCATCATCATAAGCAGTGACATTCAATTGAATGAGCTTGATGCAGACTTCAACAGCAGTTTTAATGTCATTTCATTTATCTGAAGCTGTCTTGAGTTTTTGATGCTGACCATTACATGTAATTGTATTGCACTTTTGAATCTGCTTGGGAATAACAAATGCACACCAATTAAGCTATGAAATGTTGCATTGAGCTTGGGTGCAAGATGCTTACAGCAGCATCAATCTCTATTTTGGCCAGCTACACCGAACTGGTTTTTCTTTGCAGAGTTTGTGAGTCATTCATACTTGGTTTTAAATTCTTTGCCAAGTTCTGATTCAATTTTTTTTTTCCAGTGTTGTCTTTGTTTCGTTGGCATCTATTGAGGTATATGAATCTGCAGAATTGCATTAAAACTATTTACAACAGTGATTGAATTTAGTTTGAACTTCTGAGTTTGTGATCTATAGTGTGCATTCACTGTTTTCACTTTGCTATCAATTCTGCAATTGAGAATAAATTTTTGTTCACTCAAGGAAGCCTAAACCAGTGATATTGAAACTATAATTGTGGCTGAGAGTGATTAGCCTCTTGTTTTCCTTTGGATATTTTTTTTAGTTGAATCATTTGTTTCTATCATGACTCATATCTTGTGAAGTTGAATTGAAATAGAGTCAAATTATATGTTGTGAATTGTAGCAAAAGAAAGTGAAAGTATAAAAGCATGAGTTCTTGTGATTTGAAAAAGAAAAAGCAATTAGAAAAGAAGTATTGATTGAGCCACATAAAGAGTCAAGTGGCAAGTGCAATTCACAACACAGTTTCACTCTTAATGTTTCTCTCCTTTTTCTGGTTCAGCATATAATTGGATTGGAGTGAACATTTTAGAGCAATTGGCAATGCATTATTCTATTTCAGTTGCAAATCTGTTTGGTCATGTATGATTCAACTTGCTGTGATTTTCTTGTGTTTTTAATCTGTTTCTAGTTCTATTCCTTAGGCTCTATTTGCTGTGCGTACCTTTATTAACTAGCCTTGTTTCTTGTTTGTCAATTGTTGGCTGTCTTGGTTTTGTCTTTCACGTGTGAATTCTGATCTGCTGTTCTTAATTTGAGCTTTAATTGCTTTATTCATCTGATCTAGAGTTGTCTTAAGCAATAGATCTGCTGTGCTGTCATTGTTTTGTGGTTGTCCTGTTCTGTTCTGCATATCACTTTGCATTAGCCTAGCCATTCTTGTTTGAGAAGCTGTTACACTTTGGTTTCAGGAATTTGAAAGAAGGTTTGTGTGCTTGGTAGCATCTTAGGTGGTGGTGGTCTGAAAGACTCTCAAGTCTTGAACTGCCAAGGGAGAATCTCCCTTCCAAACCTTTTCATTTATGTGCTTTAAATTTCAAAAGAGAAGCCTGATTGTTGTGAGTTTTGTAAGGCTAATTTAGCCTAATTTTCCTTGGCACTTTGTATGAGAGAATCAATTTTTAAATAACTGTGTTTTAACTGTTTACTTCTGCATTTAAATAGTTGTAACAGGTTGGAAGTTGGGTCTTGAATCTGATGAAGATTGAGTACATTGGCCTATGAGTGCATATCAAAATTTCAATGTGATGATTTGAGAGCTTAAACAGCTGAGATTTATTTGTGCAGATTTCCATTCTGTTTAAATTCATTGTTTAATCTTAGCTGAATGTTCTGCATTACATTATATCACTTTTTGTCCATTGGCTTGATCAGGTTTTGATTAATTTGGAATGATTGTTTAATCAGTTTGGTTTCAGCCTTGAATTACACTCATTTGCAGCTGGTTTAATATCCATGTTTATGTGTATTTTGCTGGAATTGGTATAATTTCTGTGTGCAGAGTTGATAAATATTTGGAGTCAAGAATTTTAAGCAGCAGCAGAATCTCAGTAGAGTTTAGAGCAAGCTAGACCAACCATTTAATTAGGGGAGTTGCTTAACTTTCTTACCTCTGGATTGCTTAAGTGTTTCTGTCTTAGCTGGTGATAGCATTGATGGTTGCTTTGCTGAATTGAGTGGGAATATTTGATTGCAGTTGTCATTTGAGAGCAAAAAGAAATTTATATAGCTGCATCAAGTGCACGAGACTAAGAGAAAAGGGAAGAATCTTTTATATTGTGTGAAGTTAATCCTCTTGATATCTGTGTGTAGATAAGGTACATTGATTCCAATTGTGAATTGTGATTGTAGGATTATACTGGCCAGGAGATTCCAAAGCATTGATTCCAGAAGCTGTCAAGAAGCAACAAAATTGAGCAAAAGTGTAGCTGGAGCAGGCTAGCAGCTGTCTTCTGAACTAAAGGGAAGACTTTAAATTGTTGTGTATCTCTTCTTGTAATTTGTTTGCATCAGGTTCCCTAATCCACATGTTGTTATATACTGTTTTGCAGGAGTGGTGAATCAGATCCAAAGTGACTGTAGCTGAACCAGGACCAGACCTTGGCAGTGTGCATGTTTTGTAATTTTTTGTTCCATTTGATGTGTAATAGGCTGATAGGTTATAGCTTTCTTTTAGTTTCAATTTTGTTTGTAATAGGCTCGTGTTAGCCACTGTTAGCTTTAGCTTTTGTTTTGTAAAAGGGCCTTTTATAAAGTCCAAGTTCTTTGGAAGAGTCCTTGGTGCTCTTTCAAAATCTTGGCAACTTTACTTGCTTTAATTTTAGCATAGCTAGACAGGTGAGTGTGTCTTGTTAGCCAAAGCAACAAGCCTCATCATAGGAGTAGACTTTAATATTGATTTGCTTTGTGTTTCACGTTTAGGGGTGATTTAGGCTAAAAGAGATTAAACTCTAAGCCTTATCACATTAGAGTCCGAGAGTCTAGTCTTTTAATTGTGTTTAATTGTTTGTTTTTGAGTGGTGTCCTTTGATTTTAAAGGTGATTTTAGTTTAAGGGGTAATTAGTTAGTAACCTAAGACATTTCTGGCAAGGCAAGACTTGGTACTTAAGCAGCTCTTTAGCTCACCTCTCTTACCTGGGACTTGTCTAGGTGAAAGTTTTTAACCCTCTAAATTAAGAAAACTCTTAAAAACAAAGATGTCTTCTTATAGTTCATATAGGTCTTCTAGGTTAGATAATGTTGATGAAATGTTTAAACAAGCTAGGAATCTTCCATCCTTTGGTAAAGACATAGGTGCATTAACATACCTAGCTTGGGAAAAAGAAATTGATAAAATAAATCCTTGGTTTTATGAAGAGAGTGAATATTATGTCCTTAGCATATATCTCTCTAAGTTAGAAAAGCATGCAAGTGAGTGGTGGGATGAAAGACAATATCATGTTAGGAAAGGTAGAAAGTCCTCCATACGTGATTGGCATGATTTAAAATCTTGCATGAGAAGAAAGTTTGTGCCTTCAAGCATTAAAAGAAACCTAGAACTAATTAGGGATTGCATTGATAATGGAAAATTATTTCTTGAGAGTTTAAATGATCATGGGTTTCTTCGTAGAGAATTAGAATTTGGGGCAAGACTTAAAAAGATCAAGGATAAGAAAAGGGAAAGAGAGATTGAGAGAAAAGAAGAGGAAGAAAGGAAAGAAGAAGAGAAGAGAGAGAGAGAAGAAAACGAGAAAAGAGAAGAGAGAAAAAGAGAGGAATTAAGAAGAGAAGAAGAGAAAAGAAAAGAAGAAGAAAGAAAAGAAATAGAGAGAAAAGAAGAAAAGAGAGAAAGGCAAGAAAGAGAGAAGAAAGAAAAGGAGAAATTGTTGTTGATGACAAATTCTATTCTTTCCAAGACTATGGAACCTAAAAGGGAAGGTTTTCAAATCTTTACTTCTTTTTCAATCATGGTTTATTCTTTAAATATGGACTTTTCTTTCAAACCAATTGTCATTATATATTCTATGAAAACATTTTCAAAATATGACAATTCAAATCTTGAGTTATTGTTATCTTTAAGAAAACAATTAACTCAAGACAAAAGTGAATTTGGACTTCTTGAATTTTCAAATGTGATAAAACAAAATATTAGAAGTCCTTATTTCTTTGTTTTTGTAGAAAAAATCTTTCTTGGATTGATATTAATTGAAAATATATTTGATGTTTATTGCAGATTTGTGTTTGATCCAGGAGGAAGAAAAAGTGGATATAAAAGAATAAGGCCACTCCAAGATGGCCATGCTCCCAAAGATTGTGTGGAGCTTCTTCATAAGGCCATTGTCAGATTTGAGGACAAATCTTTTCTTAAGAGGGAGGGCATGATGGAATCCTCCTTGACGTAGTCCTCCTTTTGTATTTTTACTTTTCCTACTTTAGCTATTAAGGAGCATGGGTTACTATAAATACCCAACTCCTCTCTTGTATTAGCACTTTTGAGAATAATGAGAATTGAGTTTTCTGAATCAGAAACTGTTCTCTCTTGAAAGTCATAGGCTAGAGAGTCCAAAGACTCCCTCTAGCCACCTTCCAAGCACACTCTCATTCTTCCATTTCTCCAAACT
>JAHCHA010010980.1:0-18152 GCA_027742795.1 Vigna hirtella | reverse complement strand
CTTCCACTGTCACCAAATCATCTGCACATTTGTCTAGGGTTTCTTCAACCTTCATCATTTTCTCTGATTTTAGCCGATTAAAATCACTCTTGATTCGTTCCAAACCTTTTCCACTGTTCAATCTTCATTTTGAACCGATTAATCGGTTCATATTGGGTTTCCTTCCATTTCTAGGGTTTCTATCGAGTTTAACCCTCTGTTTTTGTCATTTTCCGCTGCGTATTCTTCGTCGGAGAAGCTTCGAGGAGGTCCGGTTCGTGTTCGCGCAGCTTCAATCGACCTCTCCTCGAGCGTTCGTCCATCACCCTAGAAAGAGAAAAGGAAAGCTCCCACAATGCCAATCTTCCTCCAAAGGGTCAAAAATGGTGTTTCTATGCTTCAACCGTCCAAAGATGTGAACCGTAGTGCGTAAAAGCCTTTAAATAGATCAAAAGTGCCACATAGGAAAACGTCGTAGGCGCTCAACGCCCCAACTGGGGGCAACCAGGCGAGACTACGCGAAAAAGGTAACCAGGCGTCCTTCAGCCTTTTGCAGCCTTCTATTCTGGTGCTTCTGCTGCCCTTCCTAGGTTCCAACTCCAATAACCTACAAAATTGAGGGAATTAATGATAAACATCATTAAGTATAGCCTCTACTAACTTATTCACAAAATTCAACTAAAAACAAGAGTTTAAGCAAGCTTCACAGTCAAACATAGTTGATTTAGTATAAAATTGCATCACAGATAATGGTAAAATCAACCGTTATCACCCCCCTCTTGGTTTTGAGGAACAAAGTCAATCTTTTCTAACAATTGGTATGAAAGCTGGTTTTTCAAAAATCATTTGAAAAATAATCGATTATCATTTCTGTGAAATCAACTTAAATATCCTAAAATTTGTTTGTTTCTTCAACACTGAGGAAAAGTGAATTTGAACATGAATTTTAACACTTGTGCATGTTACTTGTAATGAAAAATATATGTCTATTACTAATGGATTTCATGAGTCTTTCAAAACAGGATTATTCCAAAAGTATGCAGAGGAAAGAAAAATCGGTATGAATGTCTTGAAGACAAAAGAAAAGGAAGTTGATCTGCTAACAGAAAAGTTCAGCAGGTTCTTGAACACAAAGAGGACAAATACAAACTGCAAAAATAATCAAAAGATTAGTATGGATCAAAGCTTACAGGAAAATGATCTCAGCATGATAGTGATAACAGTTGAAAAACTGTTATTTTTATACTTAATTTTGACTTTAAAGACAACCTTTATGACTTAGAAATTAGCTTGAAATTATGTTTTTGCTTATGTTTTGCAAATAAGAGAGTTGGATAGGTTTTATGCTTGGTTTTCCTTGTTTTGGCAGGTTTTAAGATGAATTGAATGAAAGAAGTGAAGTAGCCAGGAGTTCGACTCAGAAAAGGAAGGAAAAATGCACAAAAGAAGAGTCGTAGTTACCGCTCAGCGCCACTTATACCGTTGAGCGACACTCTAAAGTCTCGTAGTCATCGTTGAGGGGAAAAATTGCAGCTGAGCGTCAAAATAGAAGAACCGCACTTACCGCTGAGCGCTAATTACCGCTGAGCGCCATTTAGTTTGGGCTTGGGCCTATTTTCTGTAATTTTTAGGAATCTACATAAGGTTTTAGCCGAATTAGGGTTAATATCTTTGGACAGAAAGAGGCGAAATCACACTTTCTTCACCTCTTGGAGGAGGATTTTGGATGCTCAAGCTCTATTCTTCAACTTCTAGGGTTCTATCTTTCATTCTTTCATTGTTTTTCATCTAGTTTCACCATGATTATGGTGAACTAAACCTTCATTGTTGTTGGGGAACCGATGTAATCCTTTGAAACTCTCATGTATTCAATTGGTTTTATATTCTATATGCTTTCTTTCATTAATTGTTAGGGTTTTTCTTCTATACTCTATGCATGCTTTGTTTAACTCATTGAATTGCATGATCATTGATGTTATTTGTATGGACACATATAAGTAAATCTAGAACTGAAGAAATTCTCCCAAGAGCAATATTTCCTAGACATAGGGATAGGAGGATTGGTTTCCTTTAAGCTTCTGCGCGAATGTAATGCATGAATAATTGCTAGGGAGACAAGACATTGTAATCTAGTGATTACGAGTAGGCTTTCTTCACCGAGACATCGGGTTTAAGGTAAATTAGAAATTGACATTAACATTAATGAAGAAAGATGAATTCTGGAATACATGAGAGTGGATAGGATGAATCGGAAACCCAACCAACATAATCATTCCACATATTTCAATCACGTTTTGCTTCTTTTGTTCAATTGATCAATACATGCATTCATAGATTTATGGTAAGACCAAGTATCGTTTCCCAAAGGACTCACGGCCTAAACAGTTATGTGATTTGTTGATTAAATTAGACTTGTAAAAGAGTTCTTGTAGATTTAAATGCAAATACTAAAAAATAAATATGAATTCATGTATTGATCATATGAACAAAAGAAGGAAAACGTGATTGAAATATATGGAATGATGATGTTGTTGGGGTTTTCAATTAATCCTATCCACTCTCATGTATTCGAGAATTCATCTTCTTCATTAATGTTAATGCCACTATCTAATTTACCTTAAACCCAATGTCTTGGTGAAGAAAGCCTACTCCTAATAACTAGTTTACAATGTCTTGTCTCCCTAGCAATTATTCATGCATTACATTCGCATAGAAGCTTAAAGGCAACCAATCCTCCTATCCCTATGTCTAGGCAATATTACTATTGGGAGAGTTTCCTCATGTCTAGATTTATCTATATTTGTCCATAAAAATAAAATCAATGATCATGCAATTGAATGAGTTAAACAAAGCATGCATAGAGTATAGAAGAAAAACCCTGACAATTTATGAAAGAAAGCATATCAATTAAAGAACCAATTCAATACATGAGAGTTTCAAAGGATTACATTGATTCCCCAACAACAGCGAAGGTTTAGTTCACCATAATCATGGTGAAACTAGATGAAAAATAATGAAAGAATGAAAGATAGAACCCTAGAATTTGAAGAGTGGAGCTTGAGCATCCAAAATCCTCCTCCAAGAGGTAAAGAAAGTGTGATTTTGCTTCGTTCTGTCAAAAGATACTAACCCTAGGTCGACTAAAACCTTATATAGACTCTTAAAGATTACAGAAAAGTGGCGCAAGGCCCATTAAAATGTCGCTCAGCGATAATTTCCGAGTGGGGTAAGTGCGATAACTGTTGAAAAACCGTTATTTCTATACTTAATTTTGATAATCAATCAACCCTTTTTGACTTAGAAACTTGCTTTAACTCATGTTTTTGCTTTAGTTTTTTTAATAAGAGAGTTGAAGGTGAATTTAATGGTTTTGTGCTAGATTCCTTTAATTTTGTAGGTTATTGGAATGATTTGAAAGAAGAGTTAAAGTACCGAATGGTTGGAATGCAGAAAAATCCACTAGAAACCAGAAAAGTAAACCAGTCAACCAGAAAAGTCAACCAGTCAACCACAATGTAGACAAGTCAACCAGAGTACAAAAAAAGTTGCGCTGAGCGGTAATTATCGCTGAGCGCCAGTTTTGAAGTGCCGAAATCACCGCTGAGGGGCAAAACTGCAGTTGAGAGGCAAAAATAGAAGACATGCACTTACCGCTCAGCGGTAATTACCGTTAAGCGCCATTCTTATGGGCTTGGACTTATTTTGTTTAATTTTTAGAAATTATAAAAGGGGTTTAGTTGACTTAGGTTAGACATCTTTGGCTGGAACGAAGCAGAATACACTTTCTTCACCCCTTGGAGGAGGATTTTGGATGCTCAAGCTCCACTCTTCCAATTCTAGGGTTCTATCTTTCATTCTTTCATTATTTTTCATATAGTTTCACCATGATTATGGTCAACTAAACCTTCATTGTTGTTGGGGAACCATTGTAATCCTTTGAAGCCCTCATGTATTGAATTGATTCTTTATAATATATGTTTTCTTTCGTTAATTGTTAGAGTTTTTCTTCTATACTCTATGCATGCTTTGTTTAACTCACTAAATTGCATGATCATTGATTTTGTCGATATGAACACACACGGGGAAATCTAGAACTGAATAAAATCTCCCAATAGTACTATAAACCTAGACATAGGAATATGATGATTGGTTTCCTTTAAGCTTCTGTGCGAATAATACATGAATAATTGCTAGGGAGATAAGACATTGTATACTAGTGATTAGGAGTAGGCTTTCTTCATCAAGACATTGGGTTTAAGGTAATTTAGAAAGTGGGATTAACATTAATGAAGAAAGATGAATTCTTGAATACATGAGAGTGGATAGGTCGAATTGGTAAACCCCAACAACATAATCATTCATATTATCTATCAACTGTTTTCGCATTGTTCAAGTCCATTGATCAAAACCTTGCTTTCATGTTTATTTTTGCATAATTCAACAACAATATTCTTTTGTACAAAGTCTAAGATAATCAACAAATCACATAATTGTTTAGGCCGTGAGTCCTTTGGGAAACGATACTTGGACTTACCATTTTTTATTACTTGATACGATTCGGTTACACTTGCCGAGGGTTAACAAGTTTTTGGCGTCGTTGCCGGGGATCAAAAATTTGTTTATCATGTTTTTGGTGCCGTTGCCGGGTACTCGTGGTTTAACTATTCTATTTGTGTGATTATTGTATAACTTTGACTTGATTGTTATCTTTTTATCTTTTTATTTTTTCTTTTTATCATTTTATCTTTTTTTATCTTTTTAGTTTATCTTTTATATTTTTTTGCTAACAAATGTTTTCTAGGGTTTTGTGCCTTATGCTTGCAGGATGCAATATGGACAAGAATTGAACTATATGGGCACTCAATTCTACCAAAGTAATTTCAACCATTGGAGGGAATTGATGCGGTTGTTGCGGCCCATACAAATTTGATGTGCATTAAAAATGCAGTATAGTGCTAGAAAGTGACTCCTAAGTCGTTTCTCAAGGACCAAATGTGGTTCGAGACTTAGGTCAAATACGTAGTGGGGGGGTTTGAAAGTGTTTTTGTGATTAGAAATGAATTAAATTAAAACTGGAAATTAAGCCAACCAAACATAATTGAAAACATTGAAATAAATGAACAAAGCATGAAGACCGAACGGACCTACAGATGGCCGAACGATTCTACATTTGAGACCAAACGGTCTCTAAAGCAAGTGGAGAAATTGGAAATGCAGGAAGACAAAGAAACCGAACAAAATAAACAGCATAATGAACGGAAACAATAAACTAAACGGTTCCATTTTTAAGCAAATTAAAAACCGAGCTTGCGTTAACTTGAAAGCACCGATTGAATGCAACAGGTAAATAAAGAAACTCATCTAATGCTATTAAATTGCAACATTCAGCTAACAAAGGAAATGCACCTTGTAGTCATCTACAAAAAACACATCCATCACGGAACAACTAAAAAGTAAATAAAAAGTGTGAACAGTAAAAATAATATGAAAATTGCAACAAGTAAGCTGAAGGGTGAGATGCATAACGCTGTAAAATGCAACTCATGAGCCGAAACGAGATTTGTTGATTGCTACCATGCACATCCATCACCGAACAACACTTAGAAAAAAATAAATGCTTGAACAGTAGAGATAAAAATGAAATGAGCCAGCTGCTCCAAATGAAACCATCATAGTGCATGTGCTGCTTCCACTTAACCACCACTTCTTCTTTTTCTAAAAGAATTAAATTGGATGCCAGCACTCCTCTTTCTCCAAGAAAAGAAAATGAATTGACACCTTGTGCACATTCTTTCAACTAAAATAAATCAGCTTTTTCTAAAAAAAAAAGAAACCATCAATCACCGTGTTCCACTTCTCCCAGCAAAACGAATCCGCCCTCTCCCGTGTGCACTTTCCAGCCCAAGTGATTCAGCGTTGTGCCACCTCTCCTTCCAGCCGTGACACTTGGAGCTCGGACGTGGCAGCTGCTGCTTGCTGCACCGCTTCTCTCCCTCCAAACCGCGACAGGTCCTTCCCAGCTCCACTCACCCGTGTTCTCCTCTCCAAATAGTTGTTGCCTCCATTCTCATCACCACTTCCTCCTACATTATCGTGCGTTCCCTGACCGTGTAGAACCTTCTCCAATTGAAGGCCTCTTTCTCCCAAGTGGCGGCTGGAGCCCTCCAAGTGTGCACACCAACCTCGACCCTACATTCCCGGACGTGAGCTCCTGACTCTCTGGATGTAGTAATTCAATGAGTGCAGGCTGTGTGTTCTCTTCATTTTGCAGCTCCCAAGCTTGTTGGACCCGTGATGCTCAAGGGTCGTGTGCTTCTATTTCTTAACGGCACAACTGCTGTGCACCCTTCAAGCTTCTGGATGCTGGACCTGCTTCACGTTGCTGGACACCCTTTTTTTTTGTTGCTGTCCGCGTTGATGTTTGCTCTCCTCTTTGTTGGACGTGAATCAACTACTGGAAGCGTGAAGCCCATGCTTGCTGGACCAAGCCGTGTTGATATTGTCCGCATGCTGCACTTGTTCAAAAGCTGGACGGTAATGCTTGTTGGACCTACACCCCTTCATTCATTCAGCACACTATGCCGTGACACCTCCCAAGCTGGACCAGAATTAATTCCCGTGGGCCGCTAGTGTGCTTCTTGCTGGACGTCACCACCTTGCTGAAAGGGTCGCACCTCACACAAAATTTGATTGCATAAAAGAATGCAGTATAGTACTAGAAAGTGACTCCTAGGTCGTCTCTCAAGGACCAAATTGTGGTTCGAGTCTCAGATCAAACACGAAGTGGGGGGTTTGTGAAAGGTTTGTGACTGTAATTGAACTTAAATTAAAATGGAAATTAAACACAACTAAACATGATTGACGGTATTCCAGTGCATGAAAACATTAAACTGAACATTGCAACAAAAAAATATCCAAACACAATTCACGACCCAAAAGAAGAAAATCAATTCAACCTATAATGCAAACCATTCTTAGGCAAAAGAAATAAAAAAAAATAAATTTTCCTCTCCCATTAACCGTGACTCATGTGCTTCATTCTCCAAGAAAACCAAGTCAGCCAAACTAATTTCCTCCTCTGCCGTGACAACACACACTACTTCTTAAATGAATTGCTTCTCATATTAAATCACTTCTTCATTTCTCAAAGAAAATAAACCTGCAAAGTATTAATTCCAAAAATGAAAGTGGGGTAGCCTTTCTCATCCAGCAGCACTTTCAAATCAACTTTCTCCTCTTCCCAAAACGTGACAGCTGCCTTCTACTTCCAGCCGTGACACCACTCTTCTACCTAATCTACTTCTCATTCCATAAATCAAAAGCAAAGCTACTTTTCTTTAAAGAAAAATAATCATTTCTCCTCCTCTAAACGTAACAAGCTGCCACCTACTAAGCTAAATCCAAATTCCCTTTGCTCCATCCATTCTTCGTGCAGCACCTATCCGCTCCTCATTCCCATGACACCTTTCTCCAAGTTAGAAAAGAAATGAGCTTCTGCTGCCAAACGTCCCATCAAATCAAAGTTTTCATTCTCAAGGCTGCAGCAATGCTCACCACTCATTCTTCATGTGTGCTTCTAAAAAGAAAATAAATGAGTTCCCTCCAAAGATAAATCACGCATGTGCCTCTGCTGCCAACGTCCCATCACCTAGACCTTATTCTCCCAAGATATCTCCTTATCCAAAATTACCGTGCTTCACTTTCCAGCATCCGCACCCCAAGAATCGGCAAAGATCAATTAAAAGAATTGCTTCTAAGTGATTCACGCCTCCACTTCTCTTCCAGCACAGCGTGTACATACTTCTTTCAAAGCCAATTGGAATGCACCGTGCCACAGCCTCCCATTCATCATTCTCCGTGCAACACAAATTAAAAGAAGAGAAAAGAAACGTGCTCCTCTCTTCAAGCTCAACGTGTGCACAATTCCCGTGAGCTGCTTCTCATTCCAGGACGTGCAGCTGCTATGCTTCCAGCTCAACTCCCGTGCACGTGACAGCACCTCCTGCCAACGAACCGTGAATGCACCAAGCTGAAATCAAAGCTAGCTGCTGAAGTGTGTCTCTCCCCTGCTGGACGTTTTCAGTGGCTTGCTTCTCTCCAGCAAAGGAAATAAAATTCCAATCACCACCCGAGACGAATATGACCCCTCGTTCAAGAATAACTATGCGTGTGCAGTCAAAAATGGAATTTACGTTCTCTCCAACAAAGATAAATCAGCACCTTTCATAATGAAAATTAAACAAGTATGGCTCATGAATCCAGCGCTTGCAAAAACGAAATAGAAAAATTGAAAGTGTGTTCTTCATTCATCGTTCGAGAATAGCGTTTCCAGCCAAAAAAACAAAAGCCTCAAAACCAAAGACTGAGACCGAGAGTGAGTGGCAAGTGGCGGCTGACCTAAAGGCCGTGTGTCTCCCCTTTAATGAGGGTGGGGTCCACACAAAAGAAAAACCCTAGGGTCCAAATCACTCATCTCTACTTTTGGATCTACTCTACCAAAAATTGACCCAAAATGTAAGAGTTGATTCGAAAATTCTAAACTACTGAATTACAATTTAATTAGTTCTAAAATGTCTATGTGGAGAGTCTTGAATTCATTTGGTATTCTTCCTGATGTCCCAAAATGTATCTCCAAAATTTTCCTGCAGTCAATGATGAAAATAATTAACTCAGATAATTCAAATTAATTAAAATAAGAATTTCTAGTCAAATTAAGCACAATTAACAAAAACGGAAAAATACCGGACATTTAAGCACAATTCTCTGATTAATTCTAGCACAATAGACTAGGTGAAGTTACGAAAATATTGACTCATCAACGTCACCACCTTGCTGTTGTGTGTAGCTCTTCTTGGACGTGTGTTAGACGCTGCTGGACTAGGCCGTGGCAGCTGCTGTGTGCACCAGGCCAAGACTGTGACACTCCAGCCCAACCCGTGTGCACCTCTTTAAATGAATGCACTTTTTCTAATAAGCCCAAAATGAATCCAACCATGACACCATGTGGTTGCTGCTTCTAAAGGAAAATCAAGTGCATTCTCCAAAATAAAATCTTGTGCTGCACATTAGAAATAAACCTCCACCTTTGGGCCCAATTTCCATTTCTCATTTAACCTCCAAATGTCCCAAATTGTATTTGCAAAATTTTCCCTACAATTAATAATGCAAATAATTAGCTCAGATAATTCAAATTAATTAAAATAAGAATTTCAGATTAAATTAAGTACAATTAGCAAAAATGGAAAAATACTAGACCTTCAAACACAATTCCCTGATTAAATTCGGTACAATAAGCTAAGTGAAATCAAGAAAATATTGACTCATCAGGAATCTCACTCAAGCATAGATCAAAGTCAATTTTGGCAAGTTGTCGGACAATTTGAGAACCAACCACAACAACAATGGCAGCAACAAAGCTCCCTATCAATGGCAAAACTGGATGACGTCTTTGAACAATTTATGTAAGAGTCTATCTCCACTCAGAAAAGCATTGAAGCATCATGTAAAAGGATGGAGATGCAAATTGGTCACTTCATTGAGAGATTGGAAGATTTTGGGGTTGAAACTAAAGTTAACCCTAGGGAGGAATGTCAAGCCATGATATCTGGAAGTGACAAGATTTTAGAAGAGAAAAAGATAGAGAGAAAAGAAAACGAAGAGTTGAGTGAGGAAGATAAAGATGTAGAAAAAGAAAGAGAAGTGGTTGAGAAAAAAGAAAGAAAATTTGTTTGAAGATTAAGAAAGTGAATGGAAAAAGAGAAGAAAAAAAGAAAGTGAGAGAAAAGAAAATTTGTGTGAAGATGAAGAAAGTGAGTGGAAAAAGAGAAAGGAAAAAGAAAGTGAGAGAAAAGAAAAAGAGGACGAGAGAAAAAAAAAAGAATCATATGAAAAACCTCTTCCTCATCCAAAGAAGTATCATAGGAAATAGAGGGATTTTGAGCGCTTTAAGGAAATCTTCAAGAAATTGGAGATTAAAGTTCCTATGATTCAGACATTGCAACAGGTTCCTGGTTTGATCAAATTCCTGAAGAAGTTCAGTAGAAAGAAGAAAAAAAGAAGATGGAACTTGAACTTTATTGGGTCAAGCTAGTGACGTTAAAAGAGCGCTTGCTGGGAGGCAACCCAATGATTTAAGAACGTTTAATTTTTGGTTTGGTGATGTAATTTTGAACTGTTGGTATTTTTGTTTTGGTTATAAGTTTGTTACAGGGTTTACATCTACTGATGGATGTTAAGTGGAAGAGTATCTACTGAAGGATACTATACTATCAAACACTTACTGATGATTGTTGATGAAAAGTGTATACACCTACTGATGGGTGTTGGTAAGAAAGATTTGCATCTACTAAAGGGTGCTGAAGGATTTTGGGTCAGACTCATGACGTTAAAAAAGGGCTACTTGGGAGGCAACCCAGTTGATTGAATTTATTTTTGTTTGTTTGTGTTGGTTTTGTTCTAGTTGCATTATAGGCATTGAATGTTTGAGTGATGTGAGAACCTAAATACATTGAGTGAGTAAGAGGCATTGGTATAAGACACCTAGAGCAAGCTAGGAAGAAGGAGAGTTGGTGCCGTAAATGCCGCTCACGGTAATTACCGCTGAGCGCGAATGCTGCAGAATGGGCTAACTGTTTTGTTTTAATTGGGCTCAGCGGGATTTGGCTCATTAGGTTTTTTTTTTCATACCCTAAGGCACGTTTTGGTAGGCACTTTTAGATCTCACTCCTCCCACACACTCTCAAGCACTCTCCAAAGAGTTCTCTTCACTTTTCCCTTCTTCCCCCTTCACAAAACCTCTCTTCCATTCATTTTTTGCATCAAGTTTCCATCCAAGTTTGGGGTTTTGTGAGAGCATTGCTATTAGGGGCTGATTTCTTCACATTCTTAGAGCATTCTTCACTCATCTAGCATCTCCACCCAAGTAAGTACAAGCATTTTCCATTCTAGGGTTTTGAAAGCAGGAATTGGTATGAACATGGTTGTCTAAGCATGATTCTTTAGGGATTTTTATTTTTATGCATGATTAGATGAATTATTTGTTGTTTGAACCGATTAAACTTCTTGATTTGGGTATGGAACTAGGAAGAATGCATATGGGTGGAGATTAGGAGCATTTTTGCATGATTTTGAAAAATCTGTAGAATCGCCGCTCAGCGGAAATTACCCCTAAGCGCAATTCTGGCAGAGTGGTTTTTGATAAGTGCATATTTATGCCCACATTTATGCTTTAAAATTAAATTTTTGATGAAATTCATGTGCTTGAATGATTGATTTAAAGAGGATTTGTGATGATTGGAATTTTTGGGTTAGGGAATAAAAAGAGACTTAAAAAGTGATTTTTAGTTGCATAAATTATTCTTGGATGTTCTAATATTTATTTGTGCAGCTGAAATTGAAACTTTATTGGTCCAAATTGCAAATTAAGGCCAAAATAAGATTTTATTTGAAATTCTAATTGGGTGAGAAAGAGGGTTGCCACGTGGCAAGTTCTCATTGGTCGCGTCCTTCCTCAGTCAAAGCTGGTAAAAGTTGGTCAAATAGGAATTTTGGTGCAATTTTGGAGAATTCTGAAGGGGCTAAAGTGCAAATAGAGGAAATTTCAGGGTATTTGTCCAATTTTGGAAAGTCAGAAAATCTAGAAGATAAAATTCAGTTGTTGAATTTAATTTGGGAATATCAACCGAAAATATCTTCCAAATAATTTTATCATTATCAAAATCTTTTAGTTATTTGGAAGATATAGGATATAAGATAATTGAGTTAATATCTATCAAATATTCTTTAAAACTGATTTAATCTAATGAATATTTGAAAGATATAATATATCAATAGAAAATATCTTATCAACAAACTATTCAGAGTCCAAGCCCAATCAAGCCTATATAAAGAGACCCAAGGGAGGCAGAAAAGGGGACTTGACTTCATTAATTCATTCTCTCATACTCCTCTCACTTTTCTTTCATCTTTTCAACTCCATTCATGGAGAGCTAAGCATCTAGGGCTATTCTGCTGTAATTCCATTTTGGATTTTGAGGTTAGATTGAGTTAATGCAATTGTTTATTTTGATTATTGATTTAAGTTGTTCTCTCTCCATGTCTTTCATCTCTCTATCTTGTTAAAAGCAAAGATTTTTGCATCATAATGTGTTTGAATCTACATGCATATTGATTATATGAGTTCTAGGGTTTCTAGGTTTAATTGAGAATCTACTTTGATTTAATTTAGGAACTTTCATATGATTAAATGGTTTTTACTATCAATTGAGAATGTACTTTGATTGATTAGTAATAATTTCAACTATAATCAATTGAGAATTTACTTTGATTGATTAGCTTTTAATTTGGTTAGGAGATTTAAGAATAGACATGATTAAACACAATAGAATTTGATTGAGAATGTACTTTGGTTGAATTTATTGTGAATAATCTAGTAAGGTTTTGCATTTGATTGAGAATTTACTTTGGTTAAGTGCATGATCGCCCTCAAATTAATTAAGAATGTACTTTAATTAATTTGAAACTTAAACAATAATCAATTGAATAATTATTCGTGAATAACCGATGATGAATCTATCTTGGAAAAGCAGTGGAATAAGCCTAATTCATCGTAACTATTTTTAAGTTTCTTATTTATTCTTTAAACACTCTTCAACCATTACTTTTATTCATAAGCATTGCATAACATTCATAAGAGTCAGATATTCGAAAGCAATTCCGTGTTCGTTGGGAGACGACTCAGGGTTACGTTAACCCTATCTAGTTTCTTAAATACTACTTGGCAATACTGAAGTTGCCTTAAAAAGTAGTATTAATTTGATAGCTTCAAAGACAGCCTATCATACCCCTAAGCACAATTCTGGCAGAGTGGTTTTTTATGCTCTTTGGCTTGTTGGTTTGATGCACAGGTTGTGCTTAGGGGTTTTGATTGCCCTCAACGATGATAGGAATGGTTTTAGGGTGTTGTTTGTGGTTTACTAATGCTTAATGATGTGTCTTGTGGTTTTGTGAATTGTGTTTGATTTAGGGATGGCCTCCTCATCGGGCAAGAGATTCAAGACTATAGTATCCAAAAGGAAGGAGAAGGAACTAGATCAACCCTATTCCAGCAAGTTCCTTTCTCGCAAGAATGAGCAACACTTCCTCATTGTCCAAGATAGCATGGGAAGAGGAGCAGGCACAGGAGCAACTGAAGCTCCAACTATGGAGGAAGATGATGAGGATGATGATTTTGAAGATGCTGAAGAAGGACAGGAGGAAGACTCTGATGATAGCATGAGCTGATGAGGAGCTGAGATAACATCTACTGATGGATGCTATCAGCACTATAGCAGGATTTTTCTTATCTTTTGTTTTATATTATTGAATTTATTTGCTTATGTTTTTAGAATAGGGTTTGATGTACTTGGCTAGAAAGGTTCAAGTTTGATGTATTTGCTTCTGAAAACCCTTTGTGAAAATTTTTTACCTTGAGTTGAGTTGCGAATATTTTGTGGTATTGATAAAGGTTCAAGTTTAGGGTTGTTGGAAAGTCTAGAAAGTGAAAATAACAAGCATTGAGCTAAGAGCTAAGCACGTGAAAAGCAAAATAAAAAGGAAAGAAAAGAAAGAAAAGAAAAGCTCAATGCAAGGGAAAGTTGGGAATAAGTAAGAATGGTTGTGTTTAAATGAGGAAAGTATGAATGACTTTCTTAACTCAAGGATTTTGTGATCCAGAAAAATCAATTTTTCTTCTTAGCCCAGCCATATTACAAGTCATAGAAAAGCCCTTGTGATGATAATTGCTTGTGTGTATATTTAATTATGGTTAAATGAAAGGTAAAGTTAATTCATGTGACATTGTGATAGTGGAGTGAATGAGTGACCTCTTATACACTTGTGTGTTTGAGTGAAACACTTATCTGATGAGGAAAGATTCCATGATTACATCTTTGCTTGGTTAATTGATCATTCATGAGCATAGCATCTGTTGAATATTCTATGATTATCTGAACACCACAATGAGCTTAATTGAATCAAGGCATGTATTCATCTTGACTGATATTTTTTATGATAAGCTGATTTGAGCAATTACTTCTCTTAAAAGAAAATGTTTTGAAATTTGTTGAATCATTGCATTGATTGGTTGAAAGCTAAGTTACATCTTGTTTGCTTGAGGACAAGCAAAGTTCTAAGTTTGGGGTTGTTATAACGGTTGAAAAACCGTTATTTCTATACTTAATTTTGATAATCAATCAACGCTTTTTGACTTAGAAACTTGCTTTAACTCATGTTTTCGCTTTAGTTTTTTGAATAAGAGAGTTGAAGGTGAATTTAATGGTTTTGTGCTAGATTCCTTTCATTTTGTAGGTTATTGGAATGATTTGAAAGAAGAGTTAAAGTACCGAATGGTTGCAATGCAGAAAAGTCAACCAGAAACATGCAAAGTCAACTAGTCAACTAGAAAAATCAACCAGTCAACCGAAAAAGTCAATCAATCAACCAGAATGCAGAAAAGTCAACTAGAGTGCAGAAAAAGTTGTGTTGAGCGGTAATTACTGCTAAGCGCCAGTTTTGAAGTGCCGAAATCACCGCTAAGGGACAAAACTACAGTTGAGGGGCAGAAATAGAAGACATGCACTTACCGCTGAGCGGTAATTACCGCTGAGCGCCATTCTTATGGGCTTATTTTGTGTAATTTTTAGAAATGATAAAAGGGGTTTAGTTGACTTAGGTTAGACATCTTTGGCTGGAACGAAGCAGAATACACTTTCTTCACCCCTTGGAGGAGGATTTTGGATGCTCAAGCTCCACTCTTCTATACTCTATGTATTGAAGCTCTCATGTATTGAATTGATTCTTCTATACTCTATGCATGCTTTGTTTAACTCATTCAATTGCATGATCATTGATTTTGTCGATATGGACACATACAGGAAATCTAGAACTGAAGAAAATCTCCCAATAGTAGTATAAACCTAGACATAGGAATATGATGGTTGGTTGCCTTTAAGCTTCTGTGCGAATAATGCATGAATAACTGCTAGGGAGACAAGAAATTGTAAACTAGTGATTAGGAGTTGGCTTTCTTCACCAAGACATTGGGTTTAAGGTAATTTAGAAAGTGGCATTACAATTAATAAAGAAAGATGAATTCTTGAATATGTGAGAGTGGATAGGACGAATTGGTAAACCCCAAAAACATAATCATTCATATCATCTATCAACTGTTTTTTGCATTGCTCAAGTCCATTGATCAAAACCTTGCATTCATGTTTATTTTTGCATAATTCAACAACAATATTCTTTTTACAAAGTCTAAGATAATCAACAAATCACATAACTGTTTAGGCTGTGAGTCCTTTGGGAAACGATACTTGGTCTTACCATTTTTTATTACTTGATACGATTCGGTTACACTTGCCGAGGGTTAACAAGTTTTTGGCGCCGTTGCCGGGGATCAAAAATTTGTTTATCAAACGTGTGATTCTTCTATTTGACGCTCAGCTGTAGTTTTGCCCCTCAACGGTGACTGCGAGTCTTCAGAGTGCCGCTTAGCGGTAATTTCCGCTAAGCGGTACTTACGACTCTTCTTTATTGCACCTTTTCTTCCTTTTCTAATTCCAACTTATGGCTACTTCACTTCTTCCATTCAATTCATCTTAAACCCTGCAAAAACAAGAGAAACCAAGCATAAAACCCAACCAACTCTCTTATTTCCAAAACATAAGAAAAAACATGATTACAAGCTAGTTTCTAAGTCATAAAGTTTGTCTTTAAGGTCAAAATTAAGTCTAAAAATAACAGTTTTCAACTGTTATCAGACACCCAGGGCAAGCTAGGAAGAAGAAGAGTTGGGTGGACTGTTTATTTTTTAATTGGGCTCAGCGGGATTAGGCCCATTAGGTTATTTTTATACCCTAGGGCGCGAATTTGCTTCCACTTTCATATCTCCCTCTTCCCACACACTTTTGATTACACACCTATGAGCTAGCTGGAGTGAATATCTCTACACCGCCATTTGAGAGGCCTAGGAAGGCAATTGATGAGGCCTACTACAGACAATATTGTGGCGGAGATGAGGCTGCTCAGCCAGTACCACCACGTCATCCTCGTAGAGGAAGAGGACCACCACAGGGAGTTGCACAACCTCATGATGTAGAGCCGTTTCAAATGAGAGATATGTATATGTCTCTTATAGATGCTAGGATGTAGTCCATCCACAGATGGCAGGTGGGCACAACAGAGATGATCATTGGGATGTGATAACACTTGAAAAACTGTTATTTTTAGACTTAATTTTGACCTTAAAGACAACCTTTATGACTTAGAAACTAATAGTAATCATGCTTTTGCTTATGTTTTGGAAATAAGAGAGTTGGATGGGTTTTATGCTTGGTTTCTCTCATTTTTGCAGGTTTTAAGATGAATTGAATGGAAGAAGTGAAGTAGCCATAAGTTGGAGTCAGAAAAGGAAGAAAAAGTGCATAAAAGAAGAGCCGCAAGTACCGCTCAGTGGGAATTACCGCTAAGCGGCATTCTGTAGTCCCGTAGTCACCGCTGAGGGGCAAAACTACAGCTGAGCGTCAAATAGAAGAATTGCACTTACCGCTGAGTGGTAATTATCGCTGAGCTCCATTTTAAAGGGCCTTGGGCCAATTTCTGTAATCTTTAAGAGTCTATATAAGGTTTTAGTCGACCTAGGGTTAGTATCTTCTGGCAGAACGAAGCAAAATCACACTTTCTTCACCCCTTGGAGGAGGATTTTGGGATGCTCAAGCTCCACTCTTCAAATTCTAGGGTTCTATCTTTCATTCTTTCATTCTTTCATTATTTTTCGTCTAGTTTCACCATGATTATGGTGAACTAAACCTTCATTGTTGTTGGGGAATCAATGTAATCCTTTGAAACTCTCATATATTGAACTGGTTCTCTAATCCATATGCTTTCTTTCATTAATTGTTAGGGTTTTTCTTCTATACTCTATGCATGCTTTGTTTAACTAATTCAATTGAATGATCATTGATTTTATTTGTATGGACACATAGATAAATCTAGACATGAGGAAATTCTCCCAATAGTAATATTGCCTAGACATAGGGATAGGAGGATTGGTTGCCTTTAAGCTTCTGTGCGAATGTAATGCATGAATAATTGCTAGGGAGACAAGACATTGTAAACTAGTGATTAGGAGTAGGCTTTCTTCATCAAGACATTGGGTTTAAGGTAAATTAGAGAGTGGCATTAACATTAATGAAGAAGATGAATTCTTGAATACATGAGAGTGGATAGGATGAATTGAAAAACCCCCAACAACATCATCATTCTATAATTTCAATCACTTTTGCTTCTTTTGATCCAATTGATCAATACATGCATTCATATTTAATTTTTAGTATTTGTATTTAAACCTATAAGAATTTATTCACAAGTCTAATTTAATTAACAAATCACATAACTGTTTAGGTCGTGAGTCCTTTGGGAAACGATACTTGGTCTTACCATTTATTATTACTTGATACGATTCGGTTACACTTGCCGAAGGTTAACAAGTTTTTGGCACCGTTGTGGGGGTCTCGTGGTTTAACTTTGACTTGATTTTTTTAAATTTTTTATCTTTTCTATCTTTTTGTGCTAATAATTTTTTTCTAGGGGCTTGTTTCCTTGTGTATGCAGGGTACAATTCGGACTAGAAGCAAGAAAACTTTGGAATCTCTTCTTGAAGGATTGTACGAAAATAGAAGGAGGAGCAAAATTCGAACTTCTTGAGAATTATTTCCTTCTCCGGAAACACTTCTACAACCCTCACCACAAAGGTCCAACCAAAGCACTGAGGATATGGCTGGAGAGAACAATGGTAGACGTACTCTGGCGGATTGCAGCAATGTTGTTGGCCCTCATCACTTTAATAGCATTGCTAGGCCGAGGGTCAAAGCTGCAAACATGGAGGTGAAACCGGCAATCATACAGTTGGTCAAGAGCAACCAATTTAATGGGCTATCACATGAAAGTCCATATGAGCATCTCACCACATTCAATGAGATTTGCAACACTGTAAATATCAATGGAGTGCCGAATGAAGCAATAAAGCTTAGTTTGTTTTCTTTCTCATTGGGAGGTGATGACAAATTTATGAACACCGAAATACGGCGCCACAAACTTGTTGAACAATCGGCAAGTGTGACCGAATCGTTTCA
>JAHCHA010010978.1:0-12751 GCA_027742795.1 Vigna hirtella | reverse complement strand
CCATAAGAGTAAGGTAGTAAGTGCTCCCTCTTCCTCTTGGATTCTCTCGGACATGGCTCTTGTTAAAGGTCCTATGTTAAGCTTAGATGGTCCTCCATCACCTTGCCATCTTCATTGCCAACACTAATCATAGCAGAGATAAGAGATGAAGGGAGACGATGTCGCCGACACCTACTCCATTTGCAAGCCCGGTGGTGGCCATGGGTGGCGACTAGGGGCGCCAACGGAGGCGTTGACAGAACCTCTGGTGGTGGCTTGTTCCAAGGTGGAAGGCACAACGACATGCCCCAAGTCGGAGGGAAGACATATCTCACAGAAAAAGAAGAGGGGAGCAGCAGCACCGGCTCTAGGAAGCGCCATTGGCCCTAGGCAACGCCGGCGACAAGCTCGACAGTGGCGGCCACGCGATGGTGGTGGAGAGAGCTCGACGGAGAGCGAGGACCCTGACTTGGTGGCAGGTTCGGGAGCCGATTTTGACGTCCATGACGGAGGGTTTGGTGTAGGGGGCGATGAGGTCCTGGAGGAGAAGGTTGGTGTGGGGGCCGGAGCCGTCGGAGGCGGGGACGATGACGGTCCCATGGAATGCCAAGAAGAAGGGGCGGATGGAGGGTGGGATGGCGAGGGAGGTGTAGAAGGAGAGCTCGGCGGAGCCCCTGTCGTGTTCCTGCAGTGGCGTGTAGAACTTTCCAGAATCGTCCACCAGCGGACCCAGAACGTCGTTCTTTGCCATGTGACCCGCCACCTGGTGCTCCGGCACCTTCAGCATTTTCACAATTCCGAAACGGAGAAGAAAGGTATGAGGAAGAAAACACCCACCACAATACAACAAATCAACCAAACCCATTATACTGTCTGGGGAAGTAGAAAAAGGTTGGAGGAGGAGAAGTAGAAACATTGATCAGTTCGGTCTGCCTGGGGAAGAAAATAAAATTGGATTGATGTGTGGAGGGGTCTGTGTTTAAATGGAGCAAGACGTGAGAGAAGTACTGGGAATAATTGGCTTTCGGAGAGAAAAAGAAATTTAATTAGAAAGAAGGTGAGTTAGAGAGAGGTGCAGGCCCGTAAGTGTATTAGAATGCTAAAATTCTTTGTTGAGAAGAGAAATAGGAAATGATTATTTAGTATTGGGTGGGCCCCATGTGTAAGTAAGATAAAGTAATTTAGGTTTTAGAAGGGTAGGGTACTAGATTGTAGTAGAAAAAGGTTGAAATAATAATATCCACGTGCTTGAGCTGTCCCAGCCACGTCAGTTAAGAAACTAACTACAACGTGCCACGTCAAACACACACTAACGCCGTTGGAGACAATTTAACGGAAAGGATTCAATTGTTACAATTTTCATAAATTTGGGATCCAATTGAGATTTCCATAAACAACGAGACTAAATTGAGATTCCACGCAAAAATAGGGACTTCGTGAATGATTAAACCTGTAATTTAATATATGTTAGTATTTTAATATTCTTAAATGTAATTTGTTAAAATAAGTAAAACACATAGAAATTTTTTAAATAAACAATAATAAAATTAATACCAATTTTAAAATATGGAGGAAGTGTTCACTGAAATTTGAAATTTGGAAAAGTAAATATTAGATTTTAAAATTCGGAAGAAATGAATATTGAATCTTGAAATCCGAAAAAAGTGTTTATCAAATTTTAAAATCCGAAAAAAATATTTTTTTAATTTCAAAATCTAAAAGATTCCTTCATCGGATTTCAAAATAATTTTAGTTTTTAACTTTGATTTTGAAAGCTAATGAGTTTCTAAACCTGATTTTGAAATCCAGAAGGATAAGGGACTCACTATATTTCAAAATTTAATTAACGAAAGAGATGTGTGAGTTGAGGTTTAGGTTAAGAAAAAAATGAGAGTAAAAGTGGGTGGTAGATTGGTAGAATAATTATAGGAGAGAGAAAAAAATTATCCTTGTTAGAAAGATAGTTTAGGCATTAAGGCTTGTTCTTTTAGGTTTTGTTCTTTTAGAGTGATTTGGAGGAGATAATTTGGAGGAGATGATTTGAATGAATTTGAGTGGATTTGAGGATAATTTTGTTGTTGTTTTTTGGAGTGGATTTGTGGGTAATTGAGAGTGGATTTGGAAGTGGATTTGGAACTAAAGTTTGTGAGAATTAGTGTAAGATTTGATTGATGTGATAGATTTAAAAAATTTGTTTAATTAGTAGAAATTAAAGATTACCAAAATGTCCCTAGTAATATAAAATGTTATTTGTTAATGTTATATTTAATTGTAAAAATGTTTATAAAGAGTAAAAATTAAAAATAATAATTAAAATTAATTTTTTAAAAGTAAAAAAATTATAATTTAGTAAAATGAATTTATTAAAAAAATTATAATTTTTAGAAGTAAAATGAATTTAGTAAAAAAATTATAATGCTCAGAAGTAATTTGCAAACAACATCTATTAGAACATCAATTTTTAGAACTGCTTATCAATTATAATAATTAGTTTTAATTATATAGAAAAGTATTTGAATGAATTGATTTCATCATTTGATTATTGTGGTATAAATCACAAAATTGATAACCTAATTGGAAAGAGTAAACGGGACAAACTCTACCAATTTAGCTTTAACAATTAACCTAAATAAAGGAAAAATAGATATACAACAATTTGCTAATAAAGACTAATTATTATAATTTAAAACTAATTATTATAATTGATACTACTGAATCTATAATTGCATTTATTCCTACGACACTACCTCACCCAATAGAAAGAATAACATACCTTTAAGAACTTAAAAATGTAATAAAAAAAATGAGCTATCAAAACGAAAATAAACCAAACTCAGAAGAACTGAAATTGCAATTGCAACCCTGGCCGAAGGCTTCCAACCAGCTCAACAATTTATTCTAGTTTGGACCCAATTAATTTGTTATGTTTTGAACAATTTCTTCTATCTACGCATATTGTGGCCTGAAAATTTAAATGAAATGAAGGCAAAACATCACACAACACAACAAAATAGAGTATATACAGCACAAAGTAAACGTAATACTTTTTTAAATTTCAAACTATTTTCATCAAACAAGTATACATTTGGACTTATTTTCTATCATCCAAAACTTCTGTTGCTTACTAATATTTCTCAAACATACATTACCTTGTATAAGTCATACTGACATTGTTAAACCTCTCTTCGAAAGTCATACCAATAACAACACATCAACCACTCTGTTAAAATTTCCTAAATTCTTAACATCTCTCAACTCTAGTTTAGAAAGGGATATTGAATTTCAGAAAACAGCAGGAACTACAAAGTATTAAATAAATTCAAAGCTATATAACTCACTGTATAATTATATATGTCATCGATCTTGAAACGAGAGAGGAGAACTCACTTATTTCCAATATCCCAACCACAGAGATTGGCCACTTTCGTCACAGCTTCTCTCCATCTCTTACCTTCCTCCATATTGCCTTTCATTTCTCTGAATCTGTATTCACCATTTTTCAAACTATGAAAACTCCAGAGTCTTCAATGGCTTGTAGCAGCTCGGGTGCAATGGATTCACCATTTTTCACCACTTTATCATCTTTCACTACATCGATGCTTTTTCTGCTTCCACCGGCTGCTCACGTTTCAACCCACTACCCCTCCCCGTAACAAAAAAATAATGGTTTTCATACGTCTGTAACCGGTTACCCCTTTGAGGGAACCAAATACACATCTGCACACAATAATTCAGACCACTGTAACCGCATACCCAATGCCTGTAACCGATTACGCCACCCACTTTGGCACTGTTGATCATCTTCTTCGCCTGTCAAACCCGCGAATGCTTCTTCATCTTCAACCCGCAGCTTCTTCATTCCATCAACACGCACAACGTCCTTCTTCCTCCTCCTCTACAACCCTGCAAATGAAAACCAACAACATGTGCTTGGATATACATCACACTATGTTACTAACCTAACCACTTTGTCTTCTTCGTCTCAGCAAAACACTTTGTCTTCTTCGTCTCAGCAAAACACCAGACAACTCTCCCTTCGCACACACCTTTCAACACTACCAACCCTTTTATTTAGCTTCTGATCACTCAATAAATAACATGACCTACCCACTACCAACCACATATGAAGTCCGTTTTCGGTCAATGGCGCTTTAATATCCTTACTGCACTTTCACTGTGTGTGGATGCAGGAATCTTTTGCTGTTCAATGGATGTATCAAGCACCGTATCATCAGCTAAGAAAACGCTCAGGAATATTTCAGTAACCACGCCACCACGCCAACCGAAGCACTCTCGTGTATGCACAGTAGTAAAGCAAAAGCTTCACCGTTGTCAAATTTTTTAATATATACCCCTTCGAATCGGTTTTGTGTTGCACTGTGCTAGAGAATCGATTTTAAATGGTAAATACTGATACTCTTCTGGAATTTAACAAATAGGGCGAGGGCACACAGGACATTTCGCTTACAATCCGCGCAAATCTCTTCCCATATGCGGGTGACCAAAAGTGCATCAATCCTGCAAATCCATCTTCTCTTATCCCTCGTAATCCTCTCATACGAACAACACACCGTTTTCAAATCATCGCTCGTAATTCACATGAACAGTGAAATCCGTTCATGCGAACGTAGCGTAAGAGAAAGTTTGGAAGCCAAGGAAGAAATTTTGGAGGTGTAAGGAGAAGCCTCAATTTTTCTAATAGCTAAAGAGAGATACCAAAAAAGGTGATGTTAGACATCACTCTTAACTTTGACATCTAACACCCAAAAGTTTATCAATTATTTGTCATCACAATTTATTAAAAATGAAAAATAAAATAAAAGAATAAAAAACATGCAAATCACACCACACTCGTGATAAAATTCATACTTCAAAAAATATAAACAAATTATACTTATTATGAAAAAAATGTAAATAAATACATGGAGGTAAAATATTAAACTACTTATATTGTATTCTATAAATGAAAACTAAATTAACTAATTTATTAACACGATTATTTCCTCCACGATAATTATGAGAAACTTTAAAGTGAATATGTATATAGAAATGCAAAGTCCAAATCATCTTCCTTAAAAAAAACTACTTGTTTACAAAAAAAAAAACCAAATTAGAAAATAATGACTTTTCAACAAAAGTTTTTGAAAACCTTGCTTCCAAACAAACATGTTCCAAAATATATATAACTTCGATAAATTTAAGATAAATAGAAGTTTGTAAACATGAGAGATTATCTTTTGATTTTTTATTAATATTTTTATTTATTTTAAAAAATTTGATTGTTAGAAATGGTGAAATATCATTTGTGTGACTACACGAAATGCGCGTTTTCGGCGGATTTTTACCCACGGCCTAGGAGCTCTCGGTAATGTAGTGATGAATTCCATTACCGATGGCTTAGAGGCCTTCGGTAATGTCTTCGAAGAATTTTAAGTTGTTCCTTCTCTGCAATTCATTTTCCCACCAGCCCTAGTCTTCGTCCTATTCTTCGTCGCCCAAAACCCTTCCCTCCAACCTTTCCCCTTTGCTCCTCCAATGATACCAAAGCCTTAATCTTCCTCTCCTCTGCCCAAATTTCAGAAATTCCTCTAACGATACCAAAGCCCTAGTCCATTTTTTCTCACCCTAAGGCGTTCTCCCGCGAAGCTGTGGTCGTTGGTGGCGTGGTGTTTCCGGCAGAGTGATGGGTCGTGCTAGTTGGCGTTTTGCGACAGTGGTGTTGGGTCATGGAGGTTGGCTTGACGGCAGCGTTGGGGTGATGTGGGCTTGTTAAGTTCGTGGTCGTGGTTTGCAAAGGCTGACATCTTCATCCATTTTGCTTTCGAGGTAAGTTTATTTTCAAAATTGAATTTTTGTCGAGAAGAATTTACTTGAATGATGCTTGCTTTCTTTCATTATTTCGTTTTCATGTTGTTTTGTCTCTGTCATTGTGTGTGTGGTAGAAATTGTGTTCTTTTTGTGTGGCCTTAGAGTTTCTGAAGGGGCCAACATTCGTTGGATATTGGTCGTTGAGGATATTTGAATGAATAGATTCTTGGATGCTTAATTGGAAACTGTGACTACAACAAGAGTTGGTATTACCGACGGTCAAATGTCGTCGGTAAGTTATATATTCTGTCGATAATTAGAATTTAGCGACGGATTACCGACGATCCATCTACCGTCGGTAATACACGTGTTGGTAAAAATTAACGACGGATTGAGTCCTTTAGTAAGTACCGAAGGATATATCTTTCGGTAATTACCCAAAGATATATCCTTCGGTAAGGCCGTCGGTATATTCGTAACAGTTTGGAGTATACATGTTTTTTATTAAAAAACTCAATACAGTAACCTGCATATTCCAACAACAACCAAACATTTACAAACAACTCAAAATACAATCCAACATTCATCTAGGGTTAACTCCAATCAATGCAACTCAAAACAATATAAACAAACTCCAAGCATATATATATATATATATATATATATATATATAATGTCTAAAACTTGTAATTGATAAACAAAATAGAACTTGTAATTGACTAAGCGAACCTAAGTTATATAGACTAGATATAAAATTGTTCTGGGAAGGTGCAAAAGTAATAATAATATAAGTAATGTTCATAGTCATAAAATCTAATAATCCATATAATGATCATCTTCATGATTGTCTTCCTGTTCATTGTTTTGAGGCTCTGAAGTTGGCTGGACAGATGGGGGTTGGACTGATGGGGTCTGGACTGGTATGGGCTGGACATGTGTGGGTTGAACTTCTCTAGGCTGGACTGGTGTGGGCTGCGAATGAGAGGCCTGAGGCACTGCAGACTCGGGAAGCAATCTCATGACCATTTCTTTGAAAGTGGTAAACTCTTGTCTCAATTCATTATTTTCTCGGTCACGTGTTTCAAGCCGCTGCGTCAGGACAACAACGGTCTCATCAGGACGCTGGGAGGAAGAAGGTTGGTTCTTTAGACCACCACGTCCTGCACTGTAATTTGCAGCCAGTTGCCCTGCCCCATAAATTCGTCCTTTTTTCTTGCCACCAACAACATCAATCCAACACTATTACCTAATAAGGTCATCGTCATCATCTGGTTGTTGGGTTGACTGAGGACATGATGAATGTGAGGATCTGACCCGTGAAAGTTTTGTGGAGAATTCTTCCTGTTAAAAATGATCATAAAGTATCAGTAAAATATACAATAGAAGGCACAAAGTTATGAATCAAGACTACAATTACAAGTATTTTCTTACATGGGTCTTTCGAGACCTTTCATCAACGAACTGGTCAGTTCCCTTGAGAAGATGAGTTTGGTGGAAAACTTCATCAACATGCACAGCTCGTCCCAACTCAGTTGCCTGTAACAAAATATAAAGTTTGATATGTACATTAAAATTAAAGTTACATAAGTTATATGACTAAATGGATAATTGTTGAATGAAAATAGTTACCATACGAATGACATGTTCATGTACGGTGATCGATCCACCTGTATGGAGAACACCGCCCTTTTCTGAAGCCCGATTCTTCTGGGCGATTGCATACTTGGCCCGGTACTGTGGCGAATTCCAATGCTCCAGTAAGGAGGTTCAGATTTGCTCCCCAATCCAGTAGGGGTGTTCTCCTCCTATCCTTGCATCTCGAAACATCTCAGAGAGCCTATGAGATGCCTTCGTATGGAAATTGCGCTGAATTTGAACTTCATGTTCAGGTAACCACTAAACCTTCACCTATGACAACAAGTCATATAAAAATTATGTAAATTACTATATGTCTTGCATTACAATTAACATAGATGATGAATAGCAAATAAAAGCAAGTTGATTTCCTTTAACCTTAAATCGCTCCCAAAATGGTTCTTTGTCATCAAGTGATATTGCTCCTCATGTTGGCCAAGGCTTTAGAAATTGTTGCTTAATAGACCTTGTTATGGCCTGAGAAGCAACCCTAGATGGCACAAACCTGCATGTAAAACATCAAAGTTATTTCAATTAATGATAGGTTAAACAATTAATGTAAAACAAATTAGTAACAAACTTGGTTCGGTGTTACCCTTTCCCATAAGGTTCAATCATCGGTCGATCAGTAGGAGCAGAGTCATCACCATGATCACCAACTGAATCGTCATCAGTAGATGGTGGGGGACGATCATTAGACGACGATATGGAGGATGAGGAGGGTATAAAAGAAGAATCTATAGGTGTTCCAAGAAATGCAGGTGGGGGAAGACTAGTAGGATCTTGTGTTGGTTGTACAACAAGGTCTGGTGTGGATAAAATAGCAGGTTCTGGTGAGGGATGAATAGGAGGGTGTGGTGTGGAAAGAACATGGCGGTCTGGAGCATGTGAGGGCCCAACATCCGATCTAGTTCGGGCAACAAATTTAGGAATCCTTATGATATATTTTGGCTATCGTTTCCTCTTAGGTTTTCCTACGGCCTTTCCTTTATCAGGATGTGATGGTCGTTCTCCTGTCATTACTGTAATAAAATTGTTATGATTGAAATGAAGTTAAATAATTTACTCATGGCACAACAAATAAATATCCATTACTTTTCAATATTAATATGATGAGGAATAGATTGTGTTTTAAAATTAAAGTTTGGAGAAAGCACAATATATGTGCACTATTGGAACTTATAAGTTTCTAGAAAGCACAATATATGTGCACTTTCAATCATCATCTTCGTCTTCCTCCTCCTCTTCTTCTTCTTCTTCTCCTTCTTCGACTTCTCCTTCTCCTTCTCCTCCTTCTTCTTCTTCTCCTCCTCCTCCTCCTCCTTCTTCTTGTATTTGTCCTTGTAATTCTTCAAAATCACCATTAGGGTCATGCAAACCGGATACACGTTCAACTTCAATATGTTCAATATCATGTGACATTTCATCAACTTGGTAGGCAATGTCTTCTTCAACATCATTTGAGTCAATACGACCCCTAGGCTTGGTTTGTATTGCAACAGACCAACCACGTTTGTTGATGCTGTGAAATGGTGGATATGAGACATAATAAACTTGTCTAACATTACTTGCTAAAATGAATGGATCAAAGGGTCGGTACCATGAACTCATTTGCAATTCGACAATGTTATACCTGAGATCCATTCTCGTACCACTTCTAGAAGGATCAAACCATTCACAATAAAACAAACCACTGTCTTTGGAGAAGTAGAAGTGTTGTACTCTAACTCATATATTTTCTGTATTATCCCATAAAAGTCATCGTAACCACCATCTGTGATGCCCTTGACGTACACACCAAAATTAGTTATTTTTTTCCTTGGGACCATGCATTTGTGTGGAATTTGTACCTATTGACAAAGTAGGTATGTCACTCTTTGACACATCTCATGGGCCAATTTGCCAAATACCTTAAATCTTGAATTGTTGGAGTTAAAGGCTGATTATAAACCTGTACATGAAGTGTAGTATTACATCTAAACTTCTCTAGGAAACATGTACATACCCTATATCTGAACCAATTCGAAAACTAGGAGTGAATTCGGCCAGAAGCACTTCCTTCTGGAATATGCTCAGCCACAACAAATGAGTTGTTGAATATGATGAACACAATAAGTGAGTACAAAAATGTCATCATTAGAAAGTAAAGAAAAGGAATTGGGACATACTCAAGGTAGGGTTAAACTTCAATACAATTGATCAAGACATGGACATGCGCAGAGTTGAACTCAACATCAGTCAACCAATGAGTCAACTCCTTGAACTTGTCGAAACACTGACAATGTTGACTTATATGTTTTGTTTTCCCACTGTGTTTCATTCCTAACATTGTTGGATGAGAACATGAAATTCTTGAAATAATGTGAACAAAAGTATGTTGTCTCACGATGCAAGTAAGCTGCACAAATTGATCCTTCTACTCTAGCTTTATTCTTCACTGAGCGTTTTGATTCTCCCATAAACCTTTCAAATGGATACATCCACCTATATTGCACAGGTCCACCAAGCCATGCTTTATAAGCAAGATGAATTGGAAGATGTTCTATTGAATCAAAAAATGCAGGAGGGAGTACTCTTTCTAATTTGCAAGGAATGATTGGAATATTTTCCTCCAACTTTGTTAGTGAATCTGCCTTGAGCGTCGTGGAACACAAATCTTTAAAGAAGTGACTGATTTCTATGAGTGGATTTAAGACATGCATTGGCAAACAACTGAATGCAAGAGGGATTAAAGTCTCCATAAATACATGACAATCATGACTCTTCATACCTTGAATGCTTCCTTTTCAATATTAGCACATCTAGCCAGGTTTGAAGAATAACCATCTGGCATTGTAAGGTCCTTCATCCACCGACATACTATTCTAACCTCGTCTTTTGTTAACGTGTAATTTGCTTTTGGTTTATACGACCTCCCGTTATCTAGTGCCTTCAACTCCAAGTCTCTTTGTGAACAATATAAAGATAAATCTTTTCGTGTGTTTTCATTATCTTTGGTCTTCCCACTAACATTCATGACTGTATTGAAGATGTTGTCAAAGAAATTTTTTTCTATATGCATGACATCTAGGTTATGTCTACGAAATTATCTTTCCAATAGGGAAGATCCCAAAAAATGCTCCTCTTAGTCCAATTATGCCACTCCCCATACCCTTCAATCCTAATCACACCACTTTCAGTCACTTTTGGAAGATGTTCGACTCTTCTCCAGACTTGTGATGGAGTGAGCTTAGGGGGGCCATATCTGTTTCAACTTGTCCTTTGCGAAAAGCTTTTTTGTTTCGTCTAAATGGGTGATCACTGCATAAGAACCTTCGATGACAGTCGAACCAAGAACATTTGCGACCATAACTCAAAAAGAATGACTTTGTGTGCTCCATGCAATGCGAACAAGCTAATCGACCATGCGTGCTCCAACCGGATAACATGCCATATGCGGGGAAGTCATTAATAGTCCACATCAAAGCTTCTCTTATCAAGAAATTTTGCTTCCTAGAAACATCATATGTCCAAATACCACTCCACAACTTCTTCAACTCATCAATCAATGACTCCAAATAAACATCAATGGATGCCTTGGGATTAGATGGACCTGGAATTATACACATTAAAAACATGTAAGGTTTTGTCATACACATCTCAGGCGGAAGATTGTAGGGGGTGACAATCATCGGCCAGCATGAATATGGTGATGCGGACGCCTGAATGTAAGGAGTAAATCCATTTGAACATAGACCAAGTCGCACGTTACGAGCATCACTAGCAAAGGATGGATGTTTACGATTGAAGTGCTTCCAAGCTTCAGCGTCAGAAGGATGACGCAACACTCCTTCAATTTTGTTACCATCATGCCATGTCATGTGTTGTGCTATTTGCATTGAAGCGAACATTCTTTGTAATCTTGGAATGATCGGCGAGTAGAACATGGACTTGAATGCAATTGGTTTTCTTTGCCTCCGTCCTAGATGCAATGTCTGAAATCGAGGATGCCCACAAAACTTGCACTCAACCAACGATGCATCATTTTTCCCATTCTCCTTGTCATAGAAAAGCATACATTCATTCAAACAACAATCGATCTTCTTTGTTTCTGATGGACAAATTTATGAACACCGAAATACGGCGCCACAAACTTGTTGAACAATCGGCAAGTGTGACCGAATCGTTTCAAGTAATAAACTCGGTAAGACCAAGTATCGTTCTCCCAAAGGACTCACGGCCTAGTTTAGTTGTGTGGTTCGTTGATTAGCTAAGACTTAAGAACGAAATATTTGAAGTTTAATATGCAAAACAGAAAATAAACATGTATGCATGAGATTTTGATCAATGGCAAAAGCAAAAGACAAGCACTTTCAATGAAATATATATATGAATATGTTGTTGGGGGTCAATTTCATCTTATCCACTCTCATATATTTTAGGAATTCAACATTCAAATCATCATTGTTAATGCCACTCTCTAAAGTACCTTTCAAGAAGGCTTCTCCCTAATTACGAGTTCATACAATTCCTAGCATTCCTAATAATTAGTTCATCAAGTGCAGGAGCTTAACGACAACCAATATAATATTGGGAGAAATTCCCCGGATCTAGACTTCCCCGTACGTTCCCGTATCGACAAAATCAATAATCATGCATTGAATGAGTTAAACAAAGCAAGCATTAGGCAAAGAGGAAAAACCCTAACTAATGATGAAGGAAAGCATAAATCTTAGATTAAGATGCAAGCACAAATTCCATATATGAGAGCTTCAAAAGATTACATTGATTCCCCAACAAACATACAAGGTTTTAGTTCACCATATTCATGGTGAACCTAGATGAACAATAATGAAAGAATGAAAGATAAAACCCTAGAAAGGTGAAGAGGTAGCCTGAGCATCCAAGATCCTCCTTCAAAGGGGTGGAAGAGAGAGTGTTTGCTTTGTTTCTGCCAAAGATACCAACCCTAAGACATCTAGGTCTTTAAATAGGACATAAAAATAATAGAAAACGGGTCTAGGCCCAAACAGATCATAAAATCGCATAAAACTGGCCCAAAACTCGTCTGGTTGACTTTTTTCGTATTCTGGTTGACTGGTTGACTTTTTGGTTGACTGGTTGACTTTTCTGGTTTCTGGTTGACTTTTCTGATTCCATCTCTCTCCTTCTTCACTTCTTTCACTAAATTCACCTTAAAACCTGCACAAAAACACTGAAATCAAGCATAAACCTGTCCAGCTCTCTTATTTCTGAAAATATGGATAAAAGCATGATTTCAAGCTAGTTTCTAAGTGTAAAGGTTGCTTTTTGTGTCAATTTTAAGCATGAAAATAACAGTTTTTCAACT
>JAHCHA010010975.1:0-13413 GCA_027742795.1 Vigna hirtella | reverse complement strand
ACCACGCACAATATTCGACAACAAACAACAACGATAAATCTGAAATACAGGCAAGGAAATTATGAAAGTTTTAAAGTTGTTGCATTTATATTGTTCTTCTTTCATCCAGTGCCTTTAGGTTTGTGAAGAGGTGGAATCAATTTCGATAGAATGTCATCAACGGAGCGTGTTGGAGGCTTGTTGGTATCAATTGGTATTGATAGACGTACTAGGTCATCAGTTGGGCCCCCAATATCACTTCCAAAAACCTGCACAATCCGAGAGTATCATTTAAAGTCATAGAAAAGTTTACAACATATATAATGTGACATCCCAAAAATACAGCCAAAACTATATATTCAGAAAAAATCACATTTAACAATAATCCAAAACAGTTTTTCCACTAAGAATTTAAAATTTTAGAAACGAACGAGCGCTCAAGGACGAACGTCCTTGAGTACAGATACAACATAACAAACGAACGCGCCAAGCCGCACGTCTTACAATAAGAGTTACAAATGAAGTCGAACGCACAAATAAAAACCTGGCCGAACGGTTTACATGGTAAAAATACCGAACGGTCAATCTTAAAAGAAAACGAATGAGTAGGTCGAACGACCACTCAGTTCAACAACTACACTACTAGCCGAGCGTCTCATTGCTCGGTCTTCACTTCCACATCAACCAGGTTCTCTTCGTTCAGCGCCTCTTCCAAACGCTCGTCTCCCTCTACTCACATCCACACGGATGATCATTGCAATGACAAGACGAACGTACATGACGAGACAACACAAGGAAAACGCAGGGTAAGCTTATGTAATTTAACTCATGCATCAACACATAAATTCCAGCAAACAGTTCATTTCACACATACATATCAACGTACGTAATCATCACACATCAATATATTTTAACGCACGTACGAAATAAAACTCAACACAACTGACTGTCCGGACTGTATGAATTTCCCCGTGTAGCTACGACGATCGCACACCCGGGTGGTGTGGTAACTGGCATTCTCATCAGCTGCCACCCGAGATTAGTCCATTCCGTCCAAATTACAGTTATGTGACGAGGACCTCCTGCCGTTCCCACGCATGACATACCCCCTCTATGTGAGGACGAGTACTCACGGAACATCAGGATCAGATCGTCCGCTAAGTCTGGCCACGGTCACACTTTACAAATTCTCATAATCATAAGAGTGGTTCCTCCCCAGAACGCTATTTTAAATAAATGACCGAAAGTGGCAAATCTGAAGTTGGACGTACGCTATTTTAATAAAACCGAACACCAAACAGAACGAGCGCTCAGTATAAGACCGAGGCCCATTTTAGAACGAACGCTCATTTCAAAACCGAGCACCATTAGGACGAACGCTCAGTTCAACCGAGCACCATTTTGGACGAACGCTCAGTTCAAAACCGAGCATCATTAGGACGAACGCTCAGTGTGAGAACGAGCCCCAATTTGAGCGAGCGTTCGGTATAAGACCGAACACCATTTTGAACGAGCGTTTAGAATAAGGCCGAACGCTTACTCAGTGCGAGCGTTGGTGTGAGACCGAACGCTACTCTGGACGAACGTTAGGTTAGATACCGAACGTCAATAAGTACGAACGTTAGGTTTGAGACCAAACGTTGAGCCGTAGGAACACTCGGTATAAGACCGAGCCCCATTTAACTCAAAACAGTAGATTTGATAAATATATTCAGAGAGTGTCAAAGTAGTATTTACGAACGGGAAAACATACTATTTCATATATATACACAGATGGGAAATTTATCAAAGACTACTGGATATAACAATGCTTGGCCGAACGCTCAAGCATAATAATTTGACTCGAGGACGTTCGTCCTCAATAGGGGATCTATCCAAATGAAAGACTCCCACTTCCGTTAATTTCATCAAGAAAACCGAACGTTCTGAGACCGTTCAGCAACGAACGTATGTGATCATAGGGAGAGTTCTATATTCAAATTTCTTTTACATTCCAGTTCATCTCTCATTATGCAACTCTCATCATTTCATGCGTTCATATCAACATCAACTTTTACATTTCATACAGACAATCTCATGTAAATTCATTTATCTCATTTCACCAAACTAACGAACGTTCTTGCCTCTAAATCACATCCAAATCATCATATATATTATTCTCAAACAGTAAAATAACGAACGTTCATGCAACTTAGTACATCAAGCGTCACATTCATATAACACTTGAATATAATGCTGGAAAGTTTGTTGGATATGTGAGGAATCAATATTCAAGTAACTGATCTTATGAATTTTATATGCGAGGAATCGATATAAATGACTTTTGTGTGTTGCATCAATATTGGTAATTTCAGTTGCTATATGTTTGTATTCATCCAGATTGCAGACGAGTGAGATAGATGAATTCAATCCCAACTTCTCATATTAATCTTCGTTAAGTTATTTGTTACTTTCACGCAACGTAGTTTTATTTATCAACATCAATCATGAATCAAATTGAACAACCTTGTATATATACTGTTTGAGATAAAAATTTATCTGTGTAATCGAAACTGTTCCTCGTGGGTTCGACACTCTTACTTAAAAATCATTATACTACAGTTGACTATTGGTACGCTTGCCAAAAGTCTAACAGGCAACAAATGTATCAATCCAGTGTTGAAAACGCAACGAATATCCTCCTCATCAAGTGGAACCGGCTCCCAAGGAGCACTCTCAGGAGTTAGAGGATGAACCATATTGTTCTCAACATATAAATCAGCAGAATATACATCAGAACTAAACTCAGAGTTACATGCAGAAGGAGAATCATAATTATAGGTACAAGCAGCAGAAGCAGTATTCACAAAATCAAAATAGGTAGACATGGTGAAAGAAGGGGGAAGGTAGAAAGAAAATGCTAAAAATTACGAAACAAACAAAACTCAACATAATTACACATGCGACACACACACACAATAACACACACACAAAACAAAACATCACACTCACAACACAAGACAAAACAAAACACACACTAACACAACAAAAGACCTAAGACCGAACCGTTGATCCCCGGCAACGGCGCCATTTTGTTGACAGGGTCGCACCTCTCACAAAAGTTGTGCATAAAAGAATGCAGTACAGTGCTAGGAAGTGACTCCTAGGTCGTCTCTCAAGGACCAAATGTGGTTCGAGTCTTAGGTCAAACACGTAGTGGAGGGGTTTTGAAAGTGTTTTTGTGGTTGCGGTAAAATTAAATTAAACTGGAAATTAAATAAAACACGACCGAATATAATTGAAAACATTAAAGTGCATGAAAACATTTAAAGAAAACAATACAATAGATAAATATTCAAACACAATTCACCACCAAAAAGAAGAAAATCAATTCAACCTATAATGTAAACCATTCTTAGGCAAAGGAATAAAAGAAATTAAATTTTTCTCTACCATTAACCGTGACTCATGTGCTTCATTCTATAAGAAAACCAAGTCAGCCAAACTAATTTCCTCCACTGCCGTGACAACACACACTACCTCTTAATTGAATTGATTCTCATTTCTCAAAGAAAATAAACCTGCAAAGTGTTAATTCCAAAAATAAAAGTGGGGTAGCCTTTCTCATTTCTCATTCAGCAGCCGTGACAAGGGGAATAAATTCCCATGATGTGACCATGTGCTCTCTGCTGCCAGCTTTTCTTCGTCCTAGAATCACCATCCCGTGAGCTTCTCTTCCTTGCTCCACATCACGGACAACACTCCATTTCTTGAGAAAAGAAATCTATCACCGTACCCTTGCTACTCCTATCTAAGTTATCCATTCATTCTTAGATAAAAGAAATGTATCAATGGCCGTGGGCCACCTCTTCCTTCACGTGAATCAACTTCTTCATGAATCAAAGCAAACCAGCTGTAAAGTGCTTCTATTCTCCCACTCCACATCAGCCATCAACGTCCCATCATCATATACTCTAACCTAATCTACTCCTCGTTCCATTAAGGCCAAATTAAATGCACCGTGTTTGCTTATAAAGTAAAGAATTGAGAATGTGCTTCCTCTGGACGAGACATTGCATGATTGAATTTCATATTCCTCTTCAAAAATTAATCACCGTGCACTACTAAAAATAAATCACCGTGTGAGCACTTCTTCCAGACGTCAAAGCATGAGCACATCCCAAATGAAATCAGCGTCAGCCGTGACCGTATGTGCACCGTTCCAGCTCCTGGAATGAATTGCTTTTTCTTAAAAAAAATAAAATCACCGTCCTCTTCTTCTAAGAAAATGAATGCACAGTGTGCTTCCTTCCAGGCCGTGACCCCACTTTCGTTTTTCCAATTGAAAATCTTGTGCCTTCTTCCAGCTCAACACGCACATTGCTTAACTTCCATAAAACAAAACTCAATCACCGGTAGCATCTTCTAAAGAAAGAAACACTCCTTTTTCAAAGTAAAAAAAATGAAAATGACTGTGGATGTGGCAGCAGCAGCTGAACCCAAGCTTCAAACAAAGGTGCACAAAACCAAATGAAAATGAAAAGGGAAATAAAAAAATCAGCGAAAAGAAATCAACGTTCTCTTCATTCATGCCATTGAAAACCGTGTTCCCAGAACCAAGAGCAAAATGAGAGAAAAAAGAAAGTACTAACGGGGTGGCGGCTGGCTCCCTCCAAGGGCCGTGTGTCCTCCCTTTAATAAGGGTGGGGTCAACACAATAAAACCCTAGGGTCCAAGTCACTAACTTCTAATTTTTAGATCTAATCTAGTTTACCAAAAATTGACCCAAAATGTAAGAGTTGATTCAAAAATTCTAGACTACTAAATTACAATTTAATTAATTCTAAAATGTCTCTGTGGAGAGTCTTGAATTTATTTGGCACTCTTCCTGATGTCCCAAAATGTAATTCCGAAATTTTCCTGCACTTCAAAAATGCACTTAATCAGCTCAGAAAACCCAAATTAGCACAATTACAAATTTCCGACCAAATTAAGCACGATTCGGAAAATGGGGAAATAACAAACAATTAAACACAATTCCCTGGTTTATTTAAGTGCAATAAACTAAATATAATTCAAGAAATAACGACTCATCACTCATCTACTCCAAGAGCTATGCAGAGCATGAAGAACACTTGAGGGCAGCACTGAGCGTGTTGAGGGAAAAGGAATTGTATGCCAAGTTGTCAAAGTGTGAATTTTGGATGAAGGAAGTCCAGTTTTTGGGGCATGTCGTCTCTGCCGGAGGCATCTCCGTAGATCCGGCCAAGGTGCGAGCGGTACTGGATTGGGAGAGTCCGCGTTCGGTCACGGAGGTTAGAAGTTTTGTGGGGCTCGCGGGCTACTATAGGCGTTTCATCGAGGGGTTTTCTAAGATAGTGGCGCCGTTAACACATCTGACCAGGAAAGATCACCCGTTCGCTTGGACCGATCGGTGTGAATCCAGCTTCCAAGAACTGAAGCAGAAGTTGACGAGCGCTCCAGTCTTGGTTATTCCGGACACGGCCAAACCATTCGAAGTCTACTACGATGCGTCTCATCAAGGTTTGGGCTGCGTCCTTATGCAAGAGAATAAGGCGGTGGCGTACGCTTCTAGGCAGCTGAAGATCCACGAGAAGAACTACCCGACGCACGACCTGGAATTAGCAGCGGTCGTTTTTGCGCTGAAGATTTGGAGGCACTATTTGTATGGATCAACTTTCCAAGTCTTCAGTGATCATAAGAGTCTCAAGTACCTCTTTGATCAGAAAGAATTAAATATGAGGCAAAGAAGGTGGCTTGAATTCTTGAAGGATTATGAGTTTGAACTACTGTATCATCCGAGAAAGGCTAATGTGGTGGCGGACGCCTTAAGCAGAAAAGCAGTTCGTGTCTCGGCAATGATGGTCAAAGAGCTGAGTTTGGTGGAAAGCTTCAGAGACCTAAGGTTGTAGTTCGACTTAGGAACGAACGTTATTAAATGTTGTAACCTTAGAATCTCCAGTGATGTATTTGACCGAATCAGGGAAAAACAATCCGAGGATGAAGAGCTGGTGAAGATCTTAAGCGCGCTCGGTACAGATCAAGCTAAAGACTTCAATACTGGAACGGACGGTCTTCTTCGATACAGAGATAGGGCGTGCGTTCCTAATGACGGCGAGCTGAAGAGGATTATCCTAGAGGAAGGGCATCATAGTAGTCTTAGCATGCATCTTGGCATGACTAAGATGTATCAAGACCTTAGGAAGTCTTTCTGGTGGCCGGGAATGAAGAGTGATGTCGCACGTTTTGTGGCATCATGTTTAACTTGTCAACGTGCAAAGGCGGAGCATCAGAGGCCGGGCGGTCTACTGCAACAGCTTGAGATTCCGGAATGGAAGTGGGACAGCATTTCCATGGACTTCGTGACCCACTTACCCCGCACAGTCAAGAATCACGATTCCATTTGGGTAATAGTGGATCGACTAACGAAAAGCGCTCACTTTCTAGCGGTCAACTTGAAGATGTCGATGACCAACCTGGCCAAACTTTATATCAGAGAGATCGTTCGGTTGCATGGAGTGCCCTCGAGCATCATCTCTGATCGAGACACAAGGTTCACCTTGCAGTTTTGGCAATCACTACAAACCGAGCTCGGCAGCAAACTTCAAATGAATTCGGCGTATCACCCTCAGACGGACGGTCAATCCGAGAGAACCATTCAGACGCTCGAAGACTTACTGAGGACGTGCGTCCTAGATCACTTAGGCGTTTGGGATGAAGTCTTGCCTTTAGTGGAGTTCACCTACAACAACAGTTTCCAGTCCAGCATTGGAATGGCTCCCTTTGAAGCTCTCTACGGACGGAAGTGCCGCACGCCACTATGTTGGTTTCAAGAAGGAGAGAAGGTGTTGACGGGACCTGAACTTATTCAACAAACGACCGAAAAAGTGAAGCTAATTCAAGAGAGGTTAAAAACGTCGCGAAGCAGGTAGAAGTCCTACGCAGATAAAAGAAGAAGGTCGTTGGAGTTCAATGCAGGAGAGCATGTTTTTCTTAGGCTGAGTCCGACCACTGGTGTACGCAGAGTCGTTCGTCCAAAGAAGCTATCTCCCAAATTCATAGGACCCTATCAAATCTTGAGGAAGATCAGACCAGTGGCGTACGAGCTTGCATTGCCTCCTCAACTGTCCAACCTTCATCCAGTCTTCCACATTTCCCAACTCCGGAAGTACATAGCCGACCCCTCTCATATACTAGAGTTAGAAGACGTTCGTCTTCGCCAAGACCGAACGCTGGAGATGCAGCCGGTACGCATTGAAGACAGCCGCACCAAATACTACAAGAGGAAGGCCATCCGTTTGGTGAAAGTGGTGTGGGATAAGAAGACGGGCGACTCTACGTGGGAAGTGGAGGATGCCATGAGGGACTTGTACCCTCACCTATTCTCGGGTAAGTTCTAATTTTCGAGGACGAAAATTTTTGTAGTTAGGGGGAATGTCAGACCTCGGAAATTCCACCTGTCAGACCTCGAAATTTTGAACCCAAAAACCCTCCGTCAGACTCATTAAAACGCACTTAGAAACCCTCTGCGCGGACGCCAGGTGTCAAGAAACGAGGATTCAAAAATCAGATAGTGAAATGCAGGTGTCAGCAGGAGAGCGGACGTTCGTTTTTAAGCAAAACTGATTTTTCTGAAATCCGCATCACTCACTGCATGCACCCTTCTTCTTCCAAAAATCTGATCTTTCAGTTTCTCCTTCTTCTCTCTAGCAAACTCCCCCTTCTCTCTACTGTAACTCATCTTTCTTTCCTCCGATCACGTTTCAGAAACCGCAGAAGTGTTCCCGACGTCTTAAGCATCATTTTGAACCGATCACTTCAACGTTCTGATACTGGTAAGTTCCTATTCCTTAACTGTTCGTCCTTGTCAACATGCAAACCAAGTTCTGGTTTCATGAGTCCTTAGTTTAATGCTGAATCCTTGCTGGTTTGTTGTTTTGATTTTGGTTCGTAGATTAGTTGAACTGTTGGGGGTAGAAGGAAATCTTAGTTCTTTGGCAAACCAACTTCAGTCAGTAGGACGACCGTTTACACTAGAGGTAAGGGAAGCTTATTCAATTTAATTCTTATGTTTTTGACTCTACTGCATGAACGTTCGTTGAGTTGTATGAAGCATGACTATGTGATGATTGATTATTTGATATGTGAAAATAACTGAGTTGATGTATGAGTATGTGAAATGGACTATAGTAGTAAGAATGAAATTTTGAAGTATTATGCTGAGGAACGAATTTGAATATATGTGGATACTGAATAATAAATTCCTTATGATATTGAACGTTCGTCATTGAACGGTTCTTGACCGTTCGGTGTTTCTTATAAACTCTTTTGAGAGTGAATTCTTTCATTTGGAAAGAGTTCTTATAGAGGACGAGCGCCTTCTTGTAATAGTACTATGTTTGAGCGTTCGGCCAAACATAGATTCACTTGCGTGTTACGTGAGAAAATTGAAAACCTTGTAAACAGATATTTTATATGTTTAGTTATTCTTCAACAATGTCCTCAATGTGTTTATCCCTAAAATTATAAATTGTTCCTATTATAAATTATTGATAAGTATTGTAAGAACCTGTATTTTGAAGTGGTAGGGACGTGGTGAGGACATGGTGGTCACCCACCTCTTGCATTATTAGAATGCAATTATTGGAGGTGCATTATTACGGGGGAGCTTTGCAAAAGGTGAGGGATTCATTTTGGCATGAGAGGGAGAGAGAGAGAGAGCAGCCAGAGGGAGGGAACCCTTTCTCCCGTTTCCAGCCGTCCAAAGAGCACCTATGGGAAGCTGTACCAACTTCAGAAGGGCTGAGAGGAGGATCTGGGTTGGGCATCTTGTGAGAGTGGAGTCCTTGCAGCAAGATCTGGGAGAGGAAGTGAAGAACTGTTGAGGTTGCAAGGAGATCTTGATCTGCACGTCTGGGAGGAGATATATCCCAAAATTTATAAGGAAGTCTTCAAGAGGTAAGGGGAGTTTGATTTATTTCCTTGATTTTTGAGATATTATGTGTTTGCTGCAAATCTGGGTAAAATCTAGGAAGAAGGGGATGAAAATGGGGGTTTCTGGGTTTCTCTGGAATCTGGTGCGATTCTGCAGAATTCTGCAGAATGCGCGTACGTCCAATTTTGGTGAGTCAAAATTGGACGTTCGTCCAATTGGTGCTCGACCAAATAGTGGTCGGCCAAATTATAACGTGTAGAACGAGCGTTCGCTCAACTAGTGCTCAACCTAGGTCGGACAATTTAACTGTTCGGTCTTGCCTCCTCCAGTAACGAGCGTTACGTTCGTTCTGGGCTTGTTCTGTGAGCGTTCGGTTTTGTATTCTCGTGTAACGAGCGTCAGCGTTCGTCCTTGAGTTAGTTAAATATTAGACGTTCGTCAATGATATTACCCAGTGAATTAGAGATGTTAGACGTTCGTACTTAGTTTAGTATTCGCATTGTACAGATTGTGAGCGTTCGTTATGAATTGATATTCTTGGTTTCAACTTGAGCGTTCATCCCTAAATTGGCATCCACAAGAAGTAATCTTGGGCGTTCGGTATTGAGTATTAGTGATTGCAGTCGTTCGTCCTTAATATGGATTTTTAGGGTTGAATCCTGAACGTTCGGTTTTTATGATATAAGTGAACGTTCGACAATCGATATTCGTATAATAGTGATTATAACTATCGGTTTTAATTTGGTAGTCTCACCTGGTGACCCTTAGCGTTCGGTCTTGATTATGCATTGGTAATAGTAAGCGTTCGGTTTTGATGAGGTATTCTCAGGTTTAGCTTGTGAGCGTTCGGCCTTAAATTGATATTCTAAGTTTGAGTCTTAAACGGTCGGTCTGATGTATTAGTGATTATAGCGTTCGGTCATAAGCTAACCTTCTTAGGTTTAAATCCAGAATGTTCGGTTTTTGGGTATAAGTGAGCGTTCGGTTTTAAGTTGCTTATTCTTAAGTTTTGAATCTTGAACGATCGGCCTTGGGGTATTAGTGACTATTGAGCGTTCGGTTAAGTTTTGATTTAAGCACCGTTCGATTAGCTGCTGATTTATGTTGTTCGGTCAGGCTTCTTTTAATGCCGTTCGGCAAAGTAACCTAGGGGTTCGACTAAGTATCAAAACGTTCGTCCTAATCGTGTTGGGATTAATAATGTTTGATTTAAGTGTTCGGTATTGAGATATTAGTGAGTATAAGCGTTCGTTCTTAACTTGGAATTCTTGGGTAGCAATCTTGAGCGTTCGGCTTTAAGTGTTCGGTTTAGATCTTGGACGTTCGACCTTGGTTTAATTGTGTTTGTGAGCGTTCGTTCTCGATGATATTAATCCTCAGGAAGTACTCGTCAGCGGTATTGTTACGACTACGCTTGCTCTTGAGCGTTCGTCCTTTGGGGCTCGGTTTAATAACATTTGGTGTCCATAGGCAGCGTTCGGTCGTTGATGATGATGGATCCCAGAACGTTCGTCCAGACAGTATCCGAGTTGGAAATAGCGCTCGGCAATATTGTATGAATCCGTGGGAGTATTTTGAAGCAATTATTGAGAATTGTTGATTATTTCCTTGATCCAATATTGGTTTATTTATACATGTTATTGAGAATATGTATGAATTCGTGATTGAGCACGTTTATTCTGTTGGAGATGGTACATACACTATGTTATTTACTTGTAACTTCGTCTGTCTTTTGAGCATTTTTACTAGTCTCACACGTGAGACTGAGATTCGAGTGTCACCTTCTTCTACGCAAGGAGGTGAATGTCTCGCCCAATGACTTCGGCTCGTGTTGAGTATAGTGCATCGTTACGCGTAGTATCGATGTTTTTACTCGTTAGTCCTTGAGGAGTCGGGGAGATAGGTCTGAAGTCGCGATGGAAGACGGCTCGGGTCGCCTGTTATTGAGAGCAGGTTATGACGACGAATTACAAGTAAACAACATTAGTTTATGAAAGACTAGTCTGCAGCGTCATGTGAGTCGATTTATCGTGGAAATTGTTATAGTATATGTAATGGGTTTATGATGTGATACTTCTGGCTATTCATCTTGCATGTTGTGGCTGTGGTTTGCAACCGTGATGATCGTACTGGTACGGGAGAGATGGTAGTGCAGATAAAGCTGGATTTGGAATAATTCTTCGAGAGAGATGGGAAGTAAAACTTGTTGGGTCTATAGGTAGTAGCGTGCGTTATTATTAGTGACGTTCGATCTTGGTATTATTTACTTTCAGGTAGCAGGCGTTATTAGGTAACGGTTGATCTTGATGTTAGTTGTTCTCAGGTAGCTAGTGTCCGGTCGTATTTTGGTACCATGTGGTTTAGTTTGATTACGTTCGGTCAGTACTAAGGTGTTCAACAGAGTACTCTAGGCGTTTAACCCAGACTCAAGCGTTCTTTATTCTAGTGTTCTGTCTCGTAGCGATGGTTCTTAGAGAATGATCTTTATTGGTGATGTTGCTCTGAGGTTGCAATCATTTATGGGGAGTGACCGGCCTTGATATTCGTTGAGGTAGCGATCGATTAATAAATAGTGATTAGTCGTGATGATGCATGATTCAGGCAATGATCATTCATAGGTAGTGCTTGGTTTGGATGACGCTTGTCTCAGACAAGGATTGTTAACGGTTAGTGGTCGTACGTAGGGAACATCCGGTCTTGATGAGGTTACCTTCAGATAGTGTTAAATCCAGTAAAGTGATCAATTAAGCGTTCGTCCGAATGGTACTTAATCTGTGGTACGCGAGATTTGATCTTTGAACGATCGTTTGAATAGTGTTCGAAATAATAGTAATTGTTTTAGTAGAGTGCGCTGTCTCAGCGTGAAGTCTAAGTGTTTGATCTTACTAAGCATTCAGTCTCTTGGTGTGCGACCTAATGGTATCCGGTCTAATAGCGTTTGGTGTCTAGTGTCGAGCCTAAGTGATCAATCTTAACGTTCGTGCAATCAGTATTCGATCTGGCGTTTGGTTTCTAGCGTTCGGCCTAGTGTTTGATCTTAGTGTTCATTATGAGTGTGTTCGGTCATTATGGTTTTCTGAGTTTAGCGTTCGGCTCAATTGTGCATGATCACCTAGCGTTCGTTCAAATGGGATTCAGTCTAATAATATTCATTAGATAGCATTCGGCGGATAGCGCTCGGTAGATAGTGTTCGGCAGATAGTGTCCGTCCAAATAGTATCCGGTTAGAATGTTTGGGGAATAGCTTTGTCCAGTAGCTCATCAATATATCATCCGTATGAGTGTCTAGTAGAAATTTTGGTAGGTTGGTATATGGGGATGTCTAACCTAAGTATTATATGATGTTTATATCAAAGCATTTATGCATATTTTTTATAAATGATATATTGCATGTTAGCTCACCCTTACTTATTTGTGCATGTATTGGAAAATCATATTTTTGCGATGATCGTATAATGTTTTTGTTATACGGGAGCAGATGAAGGAATGTCACGTGATCTGGCGCAAGTGCAGGAAGAGATGGAAGAATGCATTAGAAGGATTCAATGTTATCTTTACTATTAAGTCTGAGCTGTAAACTTTTGTATAGAATTGAGCTTGAGGTTCGGGGTGTTACCGTAATTGTATTATTGTAATATTTTAAATTTTGAATTTTAAAAGGGCAAAAAAATTTTGGGGTGTTACAGTAATGGTATCAGAGCAGTTTATCCTTAGGATGACCTCTGTGTTGTGGGTTTACCGTGTCTTCGCTGTGAAGAATTTAGTGTAAATGGTATGATTTACCATTTCCTCCGAGTCTATATAGTAAGGTGTGTATCTAACTAGAAGTTTTGAGAACAGAAAACGTCTTGATAAGAGTAATGAGGGTGCACACTCATGACTTTTACCATAGATGATTTTCCTTTCTTAATTCTGAAGGTTTGAGATAAGAGAGAGTTAGAGTTCTAGTGTTGTTTCCTGTAGTAATTCCTGTTTCGCTCTTGCTTTTGTGGTGGTGTATTATGCTCTATAGTAGTAGAGGGATGCAGATTCAAGGACGGGTGAAGATATTGGAGCTTAGAAGTAATGTTTTGGGTGAAGAAATTTTCAAGAAATAAGGTCAGAAAATCATATATCGTATGATCGCAAGAAATTCAGAGGTTAGATTAGGAGAAGCTTTAGTCAAGCATGGTTGTAGCAAGGTTTGAGAGGATTTCGGGAGGCAATTAGATAAGGCAGAGCATAAGTTCTTTGAAGCAGAATGAAGTATTGTTAGGATCTTTAAGTTAAGTGAAAAATTTGAAGGATGAGATGAGAGAAACTTACCTCGACTTGTTTCGGTAGGCTTAATTTTCGAGGACGAAAATTTTTGTTGTTGGGGAGAATGTAAGAACCTGTATTTTGAAGTGGTAGGGACGTGGTGGGGACATGGTGGTCACCCACCTCTTGCATTATTAGAATCCAATTATTGGAGGTGCATTATTACGGGGGAGCTTTGCAAAAGGTGAGGGATTCATTTT
>JAHCHA010010965.1:2039-14980 GCA_027742795.1 Vigna hirtella | reverse complement strand
TCATCCCTCTTGTGATAGGTCCAATGGTGCTAGGCCTTCTTGTATCAGGGTGATATAGAAGTTGATGTGGAATATAATGGAGCATCATCGACTGACATGTCTGATAGTGATGTTGATGATGGCATAAATACTGATGATGATAGAGGTTTGTCCGATGATGAATGGGAATCCGAAGAATTAGTTAGTGGAGCAGAAAGTGATGGAGAAGATGATGAAGAAGAGAGTTATGGCAAGTTTGTCACATTTACTATGCCTAAATCAATGCTGGAGGAGATCCGGATTTACTTGATGAAGAGATGGGCAAGTAACAGAACAAAAAGTCAATTGTCTGAGGTCATTTGTCCTAAAATCAAGACTAGACTCAATAAGGAGTCCCAGTTAACTAAGTTTTGGATTCCTAGGTATGCTAAATTTTGTAATTTGTAATTTAAATTGATTATAGAGACCAGGAAGGCACAGAGCTCAAGTACAACACTACATACCACTCCAAACTGATGGTCAACCTAAAGGGGTCAATAGTTTCAGAAACATTCACGATCCTTTTTTCCAAGGAGAATCCAAAGTAACGACTTAACTTTCTATCCTGGGCACATTATTTGTTTAATACCATATACCATTGTCCAGAAAAAACGTCTCCAATTCAAATTCTACATTGGAAAGACAACAAAACTGAAGTAAATTTCAGTGTGGCTGACTGGTTGTATCTTAAAGTTCAACCTTAATACTTGAGATCTTAAGCAAAGAGAAATAAGATGTTATCTGTTACAAATGGTCCCTATAAGATCCTCTAGAATTGGTTTGGTTGCATACAAGCAAGAGTTACCAAAGCATCTCACATCTATCTTGTATTACATGAATGCCTACTAAAGACTGCACTGAAACAACATCAGTTACAACCTCTACCACTAGTTCTAAGACAAGGAATGCACGAGTTACAACCCTAACCTGAAGATGTGCTAGCAGTTAGGTTTGTGGATCACGGATCAACAGAAGTTCTCACCAAAAGGGGGGATCTTCCTCCTTTTGGGAATTTGGAGGAACAATTTGACAGCATTTTTGTTTTTTGTGGTGGGGTTAGGAACTGGGAGAGTGCAGGCCTGTGATTAAGCAAGTTATTTTAAAAGCGGGCTAACTTACTTCACTCTGTAAAATTCTTGGGTCACTTCCTTTCCTTTTAGATCATATTTATTACATTAAGGAATGAAAGGAGGTAGCTCAAGAAATTTATAAGGTGTAGATAGAAATACTCCATAAAAAGTAGTTGGACCAGAGGTGGATGACCATTTATGTGTAGTTTTCTGTTATTAGCAGTAAACCATTTTTTTATAATAACAGGGGAATATTGGGATATTGTTATGGAACTTTTAAGAATTAGAAAGTTTTGAGTCGACCAGACTCCAAAAGTTTGTGAAGTGTGTACAGTTCTCTTAGGGAGATATTCCCTATTATTCAATAAAGATTGACTTTTTTTGCTATTTTTGTCAAGTGTTCCATCATATGATACAAAACCAAAGATTAAATGAGAACACCTACCTGCCCACCTGGACACATGCAGAAAGAGTAACAACTACGATTTCCCACCCCTGAATTAGATACTTCGTGGAAATCCTCCTTGTCAATATAATTGGCAACTTTGTAATCTGCCACAGGAATTTTACCACGTCCATGGCATACCTCGGAAGCCAAGTCAGCATACTACACGTTTAAATGAATAAAATTTAATGCATCAGAATCTTGAGAAATAGATAAACAGCTTTTATTACAGTCAACAAGCTTCTATCAATAATTACAGCATCACATATCTGTATGAAGTTATCATTATTTCCTCTTTTATCTCGTTGTTTGATAGTGGTAGATATTGTTGATATTGTTTGTAACAATATCTTCTATTTACCATATTTATGTTTGGTTACCATATATACTTGTATCATTCTTTATTATAAATATTTGTGTATTTTAGACACGAGGGAGATTAACCCAATACCTAGTTTTTCTCTGTATTCAATAGAAAAAGATCTGAACTTTTATCCATATTTATTCTTTCTTCAATGAAATTAAGAACCAATGACAACTAAAATCCTCAAAAGTGATAATGCTAAGGAATATTTTTCTACTCTTTCTTCATTCTTATCTTCCCAAGGAATTTTACATCAATCAACATGTCCTCACACTCCATAATAGGATGGGCATAACAGAAAGAAAGAACAAACATCTTACAGAAACTACATGCTCCTTATTGTTGAATACTAATGTTCCTATTCATCATTGGAGAGATGCAATCCTCACTGCCTGTTTTCTAATCAATAGGATGCTTTCTTTTATTGAAAATAAAGTTCTTCACTCTATAATTTTTCCAAACGATCCTCTATATCATGTCTCTCCATGTGCGTTTGGGTGTACTTGTTTTGTTCATAATGTTTCTCCAGGTCTTGATAAACTTTATGCAAAGGCTATTAAGTGTCTTTTTGGGATATTCTTGTTTTCTAAAGGGGTATAAATATTATTCTCCCTCAACCAAAAGATATTATATGTTTGTTTATGTTACATTCTTTGTGGATACACCTTTTTTCTTGCCCTCCATAGAGGATCATTCATTTGTTCCCAGGTCCTTCCTCTACCATCTTATAATCCCTTGGTTATTCCTACAAATAAAACTAACTCAAATTGCAAATGACATTGATCAACCACCTCTTCTCACATAATAGCATCAGACACAAATAACTCCTTCATTGCCTGAAGACCACCAAGACTCGGATCCTCCTCTACCAAATCCCCAAAACATGGATCCTTCGTCCTCCTCATCTTCTCTCGACTTGGATCATGCTTGGCCTATTGCCCTTCTAAAAGGTATTTGATCTACTCGTAATCCATATCCTATTTATAACTTTTTGAGTTATCATCTATTGTCTCATTCATATTTCTCTTTTGTCTCCTCCTTATCTACCATTAAGATTCCTAATAATGTTCATGAGGCACTTGGTCATCCTGGATGGTGACAATCCATGATTGATGAAATGTAGGCACTTGAACACAGTGGTACTTGGGAACTTGTCCCTCTTCCTCCTAGTAAGAAGCCTATGGGTTGTAAATGGGTCTATGCTATTAAGGTTGGTCCTATTGGTGCAATAGACCATCTGAAAGCTTGTCTAGTAGCTAAGGGATATATACTCACATTTATGGCCTCGACTATTCTGATACTTTTTCACCTGTGGCTAAAACTAGTATTGTTCGTCTTTTCCATGCTACGGCTACCATTCTCCAATGGCCTCTGTACCAGTTGGACATTAAAAATGCCTTTTTTCACGATGATAGGGAAGAGGATATATACATGGAGCAACCTGCAAGGTTTGTTGCTCAGGAGGAGTCTGAGTTAGTTTTAAGTTACATCGTTCACTCTATGGCTTGAAGCAATCACCTCGAGCTTGGTTTGATAAATTTAGTTGTGTTGTGCAAAATTTGGTTTAAAACAATGTGAGGCAGATCATTCCGTGTTTTATGGTATATTGCTCTTGAAAAATGTGTTTATCTTATGGTTTATGTTGATGATACTGTTATTACAGGAAATTATGTCACTAGAATTGCTCAATTAAAGAACCATTTGTTTAGCCACTTTCATACCAAAGATTTGGGTCGTCTAAAATATTTCCTTGGTATTGAAGTGGCACAATCAAAAGGTGTCATAATTTCACAAAGAAATATGCTTCTGATATTTTGGAGGAAACAAGATTGGCAAATTGCAAGCCCATTGATAGTCATGTGGACTCAAATCAAAAGTTAATGAGAGACCAAGGTGAACTTTTCGCAGACCCAAAGAGATATAGAAGGTTGGTTGGAAAACTCATCTACCTTACTATAAAAAGACCTTATCTTTCTTATTCAATGGGAGTTGTGAGTCAATTTATTCAAAAACTCCACAGTAATCATTGAAATGTTGTGATTTGCATTCTCAGATACGGAGAAGGGAAACCACGACAGGGATTGTTCTATGAGAACAAGGGAAGTACTCAAGTCAAAGGTATTGTGATGCAGATTGAGCTAGTTGTCCAATTGATAGAATATCTATCACAAGATATTGTGTATTCCTTGGAGGGAACCTTGTATCTTGGAAAAGTAAGAAACAAAGTGTTGTTGCTCGATCTAATGCATAAACAGAATATCAATCTATGACTCTAGGTATATGTGAACTTGTGTGGAATAAACAACTCCTTCAAGAGTTGAAATTTTGTGAAAATGAGCGGATGAAGTTGTATTGTGACAACCAGGCAACCCTTCACATTGCCTTCAATCAGTGTTTCATGAGAGAACAAAACATATAGAAATTAATTGTCATTTTGTTAGAAAGAAGCTACTGTCCAAGGATCTTATTACTAAGTTTGTCAACTCTAACGAACAACTTGTAAACATTCTGACTAAATCTCTAAGGGGGCTAGAATTCAATTTATATGTTTCAAGCTTGATGCATATGATCTATATGCTCCAACTTGAGGAGAAATGTTGAAATGTAATGATTTTATTTTAATATTATTCATGTATGGGAACCCAAATTTAGGGTTAGGTTTAAGGAAGTGCTTTGACCCTTTGTATTCTGTCCTTTGTACTTTATACATACAGTAGTAAAATTGTAACAGTGAAAGAAAACATTTATTGTTTTACTTCATTAAATTTCTTCAAATATTAGCATCTTAAGATCAAGACCATGGATTGTTCATAGAATTAGTGGAGGTATTAACTTTTGAGGTTAACTATTAACAATTGAATATAAGTCAACCCTAGCTCTAAGTACCACATTCCCCTTAGAGTGTTTTTCTGTTACTTCAAAATCACAGTTTAATTCCTCTTTAAGTCATTTATAAATTATATGCATAATCTCACGATTTCAATTTTCTAGATAACACATTGGTTTTGAGAACTGATGAATACTAATAACTCTATGTGGGAATAATATATGGGACTCCATCCTTGTATAACATGAGCAATAAGGAACACTTCTCATAAGTATAGTTTACACTAATCACAAAATAAAGGTGTTGAAACCATTCAACTAGATAAAAACCGGTATGTTGTTTATTAGCTCCTACGGATGCTCAATCTGTAACCCTACCTGTAACGAATGTAAAAAAAACAAGAATTATGACAAATTGAATGTCTAAGAAAACTTCAGGCAATCATTTTTATTCAACTGAAACAAAATTCCACATGAGCAAGAAAGGGAACATGATGTTATCACTTAAAATGGTAATAATGAATTGGTCAATCAAGGATATTTTGATATCTAGGTCAGCCCTAAGGATCTACATTAGTTTCTATCTACTAACTGAATTTAGAGGTCTAGCTTTCTATAAAGAAAGCTCCTCTGGTGTCTATGGTATGAAAGAAAAGATAGACAAAAAAGTTCAAGGGAACTTTAGCTCTAGATTTGTGATGGGTTTATTGAGGGGATGATTCAGTAGGGAGAGAATGCATGAATGTGACCTGAGCCCAACCCACATAAGGGATTGACACCACTTTCAATCTAAAATCTTAAGGAAATGGTTTATGGGTCTTCTTTCTTATGGTGCTCAACTTCCTCATCTTTATCTAGTATGGGATTTAGACTCACACTTAGATTCCCAACAATCTCCTCTCAAGGATGAGTCTCTTCTATATTAGTATATTCCCCTCAATGAAAGCCTGTACAGAGTGACCTTTAATTATATTGTCGTCGTTGTTGTTGTGGTGGTGTTTTAATCATAATGGTCTAAGCTAGTCGCCAAGACAAACCAACCGCTATAATACCACTAATGGATTGATCTAGGAGAGGATTTATCAGAAAGAGATTACATAAATGTGACCTGAACCCAACCTTAATAAGGGATTGATACTACTTTCAACCCAAAATCTTAAGACAATAGGTTTATGGTCTTTTTTCTTATATGATGCTCAATTTTCTTATTTTTACCAAATGAGACTTACACTCATACTTGAATTCCCAACAGTTTGGGACAAGGCTATTGTTTTTGCTTTTCTAGTGGGAATAGGATTCTCTGCAGTGGCATTATCACAGCATGTATCTGCCCATTAAAAAATAATCATAACATAATATTTTAATTCTAAAATTGAGATTTAGAAAAGTAGAAGGTAAGATTTTAACACTTGAGGAGATCCAGACGATCAGCAAAGAAAAACTTGAGGAAATCCAACGGTTCTTCAGAGATGAGAAGATCTATTCCCTGTGTTTGGTGTTCTGCTCATTATGTATGACATATAGAGATTGGAATGCCTTGTTACAAGATTCTATCTCTCGGGCCTTTGGTTCGAGAAAAGATAGTTGATAACGGTTGAAAACACCGTTATTTTATACTTAATTTTGATACTAAAAACACCTTTTATGACTTAGAAACTAGCTTGAAATCATGCTTTTGCTTAAGATAAGAGAATAAGAGAGTTGAAGGTGGTATTATTGGTTTTATGCTTGGTTTTCCTTGTTTTGGCAGGAATTAAGATGAATTGGATGAAAGAAGTTGAAGTAGCAAGGAGTTGGACTCAAGACAAGAGGAGAAATAGCACAAAAGAAGAATCGCAGCTGGCGCTGAGCGCCACTTTCACTGCTGAGCGCCAAGTCTGCTGTTGAGTCCATTATCTGGCGCCTAAGCGCCACCGTTGAGCGCCAAGCTTGCTGTTGAGTTCTCTGTCTGGCGCCTGAGTGCCAGAGTCTCTAGTTTTGCTCCTATCTCGCCCCTGGGTGCCACCGCTGAGCGTCAATTGGAGTGCCGCACCTACCGCTGAGCGCTGATTATGTGGGCCTGGGCCAGTTTCTGCTTTTTTTTATAAACTATATAAGGGTTTAGACGACCTAGAGGGTCTATCTTTTGACATAAAGAGGCGTAGAAACACTCTCTTCACCCCTCGGAGGCGGATTTTGGATGCGAAAGCTCCAATCTACAACTTTTAGGGTTCTATCTTTCATTATTTTCATCTAGTTTCACCATGTCTATGGTGAACTAAACCTCCATTATTGTTGGGGAAATGATGTAATCCTTTGAAACTCTCATGTATTGAATTGATTTTTAATATATATGTTTTACTTCTTTAATTGTTAGGGTTCTTCCTCTACACTCTTTGCATGTTTTGTTTAACTCATTCAATTGTATGATCATTGATTTTGTCGATATGGACACATACGGGGAAATCTAGAACTGGGGAAATTCTCCCGAAAGCAATATTACATAATGCATAATTAGTTGCTAGGGATACAAGACATTGTGAACTAGTAATTAAGAGTAGGTTTTCTTCACTGAGACATCGCATTTAAAGTAAATTAGAAAGTGACATTAACATTAAAGAAGGAGTTGAATTCATAAATACATGAGAGTGGATAGGATAAGTCGGAAACCCCAACAACATAATCATTCAATACTTTATACACCAATCACCTGCGTATTCTTTTGGTCAATTGATCAACCCTTGCATTCATATTTACTTTTTGCATTATAAACACTGATTTTCGTTCTCAAGTCTTAAATAATTAACAAATCACATGATTGTTTAGGCCAATGAGTCTCCAGGGAAAACGATACTTGATCTTACCATTTATATTACTTGATACGATTCGGTACACTTGCCAGAGTCTTAACAGTAGTCTATTTTCATTGCTTAATTTTTCTAATTATTGTAGTCAATTTTGAAAGATGTTTCTTGTGTTGCGAGGATGCCTAACCCACTTGATTTTTACTGTTCTTTTTATTTCCTCTTACATCAAATAAAATTGCATTTAGTCAATTTAGTGGCATCTCTACCACTGTGAGAAATATTTCACTCCATCAAAAGAAAATTTAAAAATCCAGTAAATGTACAGTTTATGCAGATTGGCCCTCCATAAGACAACTTAATGTAGGCCGTTATCCTAGCGACTAATGGATTAATAATGCATTAATTTGATATTGTTCAGAATGCCCTGAAATTTTATAATGATCAATAAGCTCCAATGCTGCAATGTCAGGTGAGATTTTCAATCCTTTCAAGTGTTAAAACTCGCACCTTCAAATGTAAGAGTCATATGGGAAAGACAAGAATAAAAGATAATCTTAATGTCAAATGATGAATATCAAACAAAAACTGAACCAACTTAAAATAAACCCACATGAATCAAGCCTAACTTGTAAACAATGCACGGCAGTACAGCACTACCATTTGGAAGTTGGAACAGTTTGAGGAATATACAAATCTTACATGCGGATATGCAAACAGATGATTATGAACAAATAAGCATACCAACTTTAATAAATTGAAATAAAGATTTAAATACTATGTCAATATAAACTCACGGCAAAATCTTTTGGTATTAATTCCACATTGTTAGCATGAAGTACTTCATATGTATCACGAGCAGAATGACCAACAGCCAGAATATATTATGTACTTAGGGAATTGCATTTTATGTACTCTTTAAAAATGAAATTATTTCTGAAACGTATATTCATATATGGCCTGTTCAATTCTTTTGCACTCAAGCAATTCATAAAAACTATGTCTTCAACTATATTGTACACAGAAATGACATACAATACAACAATACATTTGTTGTCCCAGAGAAAAGAAAGTATCCGATGGAGACTAGACAGTATTCTCAGTCCACACACTACAGATAACAAGACAATTGCCTAATTAAACACCCTACTATAAGATATAATCCTAATATGAGTACCATCAGTTTTTCCATGAATAATTGCTACCATATCAGACAGTTTCTATAGCATAGGATAAGTAATTTTCTATGATATATATATATATATACCCTAAGTCCTCATATTAAAAGGTTTAATAACTGCAATCCTATTAACTGCAGTTGTATGATATAAAATAAGTTATAGTATAGGATGCAAGTGATGGTACTATGAGAAAAGTTAAGCCAGATTAGTAGCTAAATGTTTTTGTCAACACTCTGGATATGATTTTACTAAAACCTTCTATCCAGTTATCAAACCTGTTTCTATCAAATTAATTACCACCCATTCTCTACCTAAGCATTGGGTTTTGCATCAACTTTATATTAACAACGCATTTCTGGATGGACTTCTTGAAGAGACTATCTAAATAATACAGCAACTTCCAAGATTTGAGGCTGTTGATTCCTCACGCATCTGCAAGTTAAATAATGCTTTCTATGGCCTTGAATAAGCTCCAAAGAATTGCTTTGACAAGTGACAAAACACAATTCTACAATTTGGCTTCACAGATAACATAATAATTACTGACACTTCTCCTTGTCTTACTCAGAAGATTATTGCTCAGCTCAGTCATACTTTCTCTCAAACAGTTAGGACAACTTGATTATTTTTTTGGTATTCAATTTATGAACCTTCATACTGGATCAGTATTACTTACGCAAAGCAAGTATATTAAAGACCTATTGCAAAAGAGAAATATGCTACAAGCAAAAGCCATATCCTCTCCTATGATGTCTACCTGTAAACTCTCTAAAAATGCTTCTACCTCACTCAACCCTAATCCAGTAGTGGTTGGAGCACTTTAGTATGCTAAAATCACCAGATCTGAAATAAGCTTTCTTGTGAACGAAATCAATTCATGGCCAAGCCTCTTGAGTGTCATTGAGCTGCTAACAAGAGAATTCTTAAGTACCTTAAAGGTACCCTTTATCGCATACATATTCAAACTGCAATTGCTGGTCAACCTTATTCTCTTCAAGCCTTTAGCGATGTTGACTGGGCTGTTGACCCTGATGACAGAAGATATACCTCATGAGCTGCCGTCTCTTTTGAACCAAATCATATTTTCTTGGTGGTCCTGAAACCAACCTGTTGTAGCATGGTCCACTACTGAAATAGGGGAGTCTTGCTCAAGTTACTCATGAAGTTATTTGGGTAGAAACAATTCTAACAGAACTACAAGTACCTTTTTCAACTCCAATTATTTACTGTGAGAACCAAAATAACAGTGTCTCTTGCTCGCAATTCTATTTTGCATGCTCGTAAAAACTATATATATCAATTTGTTCTTTGTCCGAGAAGAGGTTCTTGCCAAGCAACTTCTTACTCAGTACATTCTTGTTCAAGATCAATGGGTTGATGTTCTCACCAAACCCCTCTCCACTATTTAATTTTTGTTTATTAGGGTGATTACGCTTCCATCTTCATTTCAGACACCTTGATTTTCTAGGGTTGAATGAATATTGTAAGAGAGTTAGTTTTATAAAGCTAACTCCGGGGCAGTTAGTATGTTATAACTGTCTGTTGCCAGTTCTCTTTTTATATCAGATCAATATATAGAGTTGTCTCTGGTGTATTCGTATAGGATAAATTCAGTTTCAATAGTACAGATAATATCTTTTAGTTTTCTGTCTCTGGTTTATCGGCAGGTCCCGAAAACTTGCAATGAAAAGCTCTCTTGGTGCTTTGTCTAAGGAAGGACTACAGACAGTGCATTGTCTAAGGAAGGACTACAGACAGAGGCAACAACAGAATGCATTCATTATCATCACAAATTATGAGAGAATCCGATATTAACCCATAGGGTAGAAGTAAACCATTTATCAGTTAGAAATGTTTTCTTGACAAGTCTACAAGCAAAATCCGTTAATTTAACACATACACAGGATGCACATATAAACTTTATAAATACTAAATAGGAGGACTAACGGTAAGAACACTGCCACTGTTGTGTCCAATTCTGGTTACCAACTTTCCATCGCTCCAGGTACCTGCACCACCCTGCCACACATAAGTCCTTAATAAATGACAAAGTAAATAAACAAGCAGACTCATATGAGAGAGACTAGACAAATAAAGAAACATGAGAATCACAAATGAGCTGAGCAAAATACCTTTAAAAACCCAATTATAATTTTCATATGATTTCAAAATTCCTAAGCAATGTATAAATATTGAAGCCTAGATGACCATTAAAAAAGTACACATTATTTCCATTAAATCAAACATGTCATAATCTACTTGACTGCTGGGTTTTGTAGAGGTTCTGAAGAAAATTCAAATTGAAGTAACAAGCGACAAAGTTGCAAAAATGGAACAAAAGAATATTCCCATGTGTTTTCTTTTGGAGAAAAATGACATTTGTCAAAACCTGACTAGTTAATGCAAAATTTAAAATAAGAGTTGAATGGACCTAGTAAGAAATCCAAAAACAAACTCATTTTAAGACAAGTGATGAATGATGTAATCATGAATGCACCATTTATCATAGTGAGACAACAAACCATCATTAAGAGAAATAAATCAAGATGCATAGTACAACCTCCCCAAAGCAGAAGTTACTTTCCAATTCTAAAATTGGACGCACTATAAGAGCACCAATATCACGCCCTCTTCTCTCTACTGGTTGACCTCTTTCTATCAGTGTAACATCTGCACCTAGCTGAGCAAGAACAAGAGCTGCAAATAACCCAGAAGGCCCACTACCCAATATCGCAATTTTTGGCTTCCTAGAAGCCTGGTTCTTGCACAACTCCGTTGAGAAAATGCTATGTCCATTTCCCCCGGCCAAAGCAGCTTCTTTATTTTCTTTACAGTCACGAATGATACTTTCCAGTTCAGCAAAATCTCTTTCATCATGCACACGTTCCACAAGGCCAACTTTAGGCTCCAGCCGTGAAATAAAGTCCCAACAACGAGGCTCCAGACTGATGAGCTTTTGGACATCCATATCCACAGTATGTACAAATTTGGGCTCTTTTAATTTCTAAAAAAAAATCAGAAAAACAAACTAAGAGGACGCAAATGGAATTATATAAGCTATAGAAATTCAAATCGAAACTAACTGCTTCAAAGATTCCACACGTGTATAGATTTATCTCCTCAGGTTTATGTTCTGCATTTTGTTTATTGTTTGACACACACAAGTCATAACCGAATAATTGAAATACAAAACATCTAATTCATACATAACAAAAATAATTAACAATTGCACAATACCATTCCAAACATTAATTACTACAGTCAAATATTTCAAACCTCGAGCTAATTATTATGACTAGAAAGTTAAAATTCCATGTACAACTGCAATTGCTATAAAAGATTAATACTTTGGATTTTGGAGGCCTCTACAACTGTAATGCGACCACAATTGGCTCATATCAGCCACCCCACTATTCCAGACAATGCCCGCCCCCATTTTCCATTTAACCTATATTGTCTCTTTCCCTCTCTCAAATTTGTTTTAACGTAGAGAATTGAAATGCATATTGAAGAGTGAATTTTAGTTTGTCATTGAACAACTGATATTAAAACATACCTTTCAAGCATCAAAAGACTTCCTAACGACGGTGAAAGCTTCTGCTAGCAACAGAGAAGCAACCTGAGAAAGAGAGAAGGGAATGAAAATTAAAGAATATTTCTTTATCGGTTTCTCTTAGTTGGAAGGGTGGGTTTTGTTTGAGTACCGGGAACTTAAGAACTTTGGCAATTTGCTGGAGAAGGGCATTGGAAACATGGACAGAGTCCTTGCCGGGATCTTGATCAAGTGGAACGGCGAGCTTGAAGAGCCTCCACGTGCCCTCAAACTTGTCCTTCTCCTTGGAGTCGGATAAGAGCTATTTGTGCTTTGTTCTCAGCCTCTTCTTCTCGGAGGGGTACCTCTGTTTACCGGTTCTCTTTGCACACGAGATGCGCCATGTTTCACTGCCGGTGTAAGGAACTCGTCCATGAGAGCGACCGTGAAACCAGACATCATTGTGGTGGCGTTTCATTAAGCAGGTGCAGGACGAGGAAGGGGAGGAACTATGAACACATCTTCTGGTGTTGGTGTTGAAGTCAAGTGACTATGCAATTAGATTGCTTCATTTGGATAAGACATTTTTCATTTCCTTCTCTTATTACGAGACATGTTCGGTGAAATTTTTTTTTTTCTTTTTACTTCAAACTGAAAATAAGAACTTTTAAACAAAGTTAGAGTTGTTTGTTAAACGTTATTTTTTTAAGCTAAGATTTTTA